>KN551077.1:0-17734 GCA_000797555.1 Oesophagostomum dentatum | reverse complement strand
AAAAAAAAAACAGAGAAAATAACTCGATGACTTGAATAAATATAAAGTTTTTGTCAAAAAAAAGGAAAAATAAAGATTCTCTGAACTTAGCGGACATTTCTCCACTCTAATTTTTTTCTGGCATTTTTTTTCTCTGACAATGAGAGGATTCAGTGGCAATGGTAGGAGATTCTACAGCAAGCGGCAGGAAACATAGCTACCCAGAAAACGAAACAAACAAGTTTTTTCGAAAACTCTTTGGAAAGGCGGATGCTTCATCGAGATATTTCCTTCAAGAATATTAGAAGAAAACAGATTCTAAATATTGAGTGACACAGATATTGGATTTGAAGCTGAATCTGAAGTTTCGCATACATTTGAAATAAGCATAATGAGGTGTGGTAACGTTAGCAGTAAAGTACCTTTGTATTTATGAGTTTGAAAAAAAGAAAACGTTAATAGAGAGAAATGAAAAAAAATGAGAAGGGACTTTCGGAAAATCGAAATTGTTCGGGTTTTTTTTTCCAAGATTTGCATAAAAATATGAATTTTTATGTAGATAGTAATCCGACTGTTGCACTAACAACATATGCATTTTTAATAAACCCGAAGCTGAAAAACAACAACAGTGTTTGGGGTTCTGGTTTCGAATTTGTTTTATTCTGAGCAGAAGTCAGAGAATGATGAGATGGTACGCAATGAGAACAACAAAGGTTCAAACGTTTTGGAAAGAAGTCACAAACGTTTGAACAATAAATTGGTCGTGAAATAGATCATTACACAACATACTTTTCAGAAGTTTCCACAAAAAATCAATTTAATCAATTTATTTCATCCAAGCGATTCTTTTGAGGAGGCTATTGAATACTACTTTATAATTCGTCCATTATAGTGGGAATTAAGCAGATTATGAAGCAAAGAAGGAGCTTAGGCGCTGGCAGCCATTTTCGTAACGGTGCGTAATTGTGTGCGTGCAAAAGAGACCAACTCCAGGCAACCGGAAGCAGCGGACTAACCAGACACTAGGCGGTTTTTGTCGCTTCGGAGTCTTCAGAACAGAAAGGGGAAATCACGCCAGATCCTCTCACGAAGTTCCATGACTACCGTGTTTGTGCTGTTCCAAAGAACGACGAATGTTTATGGGGTTGCACGGTTTTCCTTGGAAAAACCCGAGAGGATAAGAGGGCGAGAACTGGTCGCCGAGTAGAAGAGCAAGCAGCCGTTCACACGTGGGACCAAACGTGCCACGGCGTCTGTGTGCACTGTAGCTGACGATAACGCCGCCGGAGAACTGGTCTCTTGTCACCAACCGCTCACTCTCAGCTGTTTTTTACCGCAACCGCCCCCCACGGTGCTTCTTCTTCCGCGCCGCCACCGACACTGCACATCTATTACGTAATCGGCAGTGGAACTGGTTCTGCGGTTATCGAGACCATAAACGACGCTTCTTCCGAGTGTGCTGAACCCGCTGCGCAGCGACGTCCATGATCAGCCCGCTGGATACTTTGTTGGCTGCATCCATCTGCTAAGCGCGGAACACTTTTCCGGAAGAATGGAAGTGCATCTTTATCTGAGATGATTAGGTGCAGCGTTCTTTCCAGAGGAGTGTAAGTAAAACGATAGCTGATGGGAATCACCAGCTATTCACAGATGGTACTCCACCGAAACCCAAAATGTGAATGCACTAGTTTTTGCTTGTTCAGTGCTATAAAGGTAGAAAAATCAAATAGTATTATTTCTGAATTATCGAAAATGGAGCATTTGCATGAAGAAGGAAAGATATAAGCTCATTAGCTTTTTTCATGTATATGCTACTTATTTATTGTACCTAAGGAAAAAGGCCACACAAAAATCTACAGGTCCTGTAATTGTGAGAGTCAGACGTAATAAATCTAGATCTTTATCGAAATCTGGGAACAGACTGGTGGCAGAGATCCATTTTTAGTAATTTCGTACAATTATATACTTTTCTTACGTCACAACTCCGTTTAAATGAAATTCGTAGCCTTTATGACTTGTGTTTTCTTTCCTAACTCAGCCATCATTCATGTGTAATGGCGGTCTCCTATCCTTTGCGATAACGCAAGCATAATAAGCGTAATGCAATTCCATATTCAGAAAAATAAAGTTTTCTCGTCTCGCACAAAACAGCCGACGCCATTTTCGATTTTAAGAAATTACCGCAGCAAAGCAAATTCGCAGAAAATCGTGACATTCTTTGAAACGATGCAAAGCAGACAGTGGGAAGTTTGATTTTCTGCGATATCGCATCGCACCAATCCCCGATTGCAGTAGCCTGGGATTCGTGCGACCGTATATGGACGTTTGTCACGAATTTCCAAAATAGAAACCTTCCAAAAGTCACTTTAAATCGTGGCCTAGTAGTTCATTGGGTAACGGTTTCCTCTTATGAAGAGGCTTAGTCAAAGCGCCGTTCATCTTGAGATATTCCCAATAAGCAAGTTTGCAGATCGTGACAAACGTCCGGTAATCCATGCGACGCAGTGTTGCAGAAAGTCAAATTTCCCACTGTCTCCTTTGCATGTTCCATTCTTTGTAGAGACTGATATAACTGGACTAACGCTTTGTGATGGTAAAATTCCCTTGCAAGGAGTGAGCCTTAGGCATTAAAATGTTTCAAAACCTAATGCTCATAACGTATGAGAATAAAAGCAAGTAAGTGGTTCTTCATATAGAGCTTGTCGATTAGCCATAAAAAATACTAAAATTTGCTTCAGTAGAAGTGTTTAGTGTTTCTTTCATACTGGCTTTGAACGTCATGGTTAAGTTTAACTATCGCGGAAAAGGAAGAACAGAATAGATGTGGTTCGCGCACTGATCACTAACAGTAACTTTTAGGACTTTGGTCTCAACCTCTGGTGGAGTTACAAAAAGCAAGAATTTCAAGAAGTTGCCCACCAATTTCTGTAACTCTTAGTATGCAAGATTCTTGAAACTATGCCGATCAACTCAACACCGCTGGGTACTTTTCCCATGCTAACTGATTAGCAGAAGCTGGACTGGTTGTGCAGTAGAACTTTTTCTGTGTATTTAGTGAAATTCGCCTACGACACTTCAACTTACGAGTCCAGGCATGTAGGCAGAATTACGGAGTAGGCGGCAGTACCAGCTTTGTTCGTGCTGCTCGTGGAATACAAAAATAGCCTGTTTTGTTTCTGTACAAGCGTAGCGGCTTACTCTTAATTCCTATCCTGGGGCAGTACCGGAAACACGTACTCTTGTTAAACACGCGCAGCAAAGCCTTTTACAACTTTTGGTTTTTATGAATATTCTGCGTGTCTGGAATTTCTGAAAAGACGATCTAGAGAAGTGTCCAACTCCTATATTCGAAAATTCCAATTACCGATGACTTCGCTTCACCTTGCTTGCACATTTGTAACCTTAGAAGAGTCGAGTTCCAGAAAAAGAGAATGGTATTCCATTTATCCTGTCTAATCTGCATTAGAAAAGAATCTGAGAGCGATGTGTGAAGATTATGGATGTAGAACAAACAGAGAACAAGGCGCGAACGCATGGGCGGCATCAAACATGGGCGAGGGAGAGCGATTCGGATCCAGACGATATCGTGTAGCGAAAACTTGCCGATCATGCTCATGCTGTTCACACATCGTTGAGCTTTATAAAAAGCGCTAATACACGCGTGCAATTGCGATCAAATATCAGTATGCAGAAACAAAAGCTTGAGGGAGCAATGTGTAGCTGCATAATTTCAGGCATCGTCTTCTCGGTGCTGAACACAAAGCATATATCAACGATGTTCGAGAATGACCGACACTTCTCACATCTGGCTGATTTCGAGAGGGAAATGGCTTATAGGACTGAAATGGTAAGTCTTCTGCAAGAGCTGACGCAGAAATTCACTCTCTGTTGTCAAAGTTTAATAGAATGATTGGACATCAAAAGTGGAATACTCTTTTGGATTTTTAATCGACAAAAACAGATAAAACAGATAAACTATAACCGTAGGCTTAAGAAATATTTTGATACTTAAATAGTTCTTAGAAGTAAGTAGAAGTCCAGTGGACGGATGAATAACTTGTAGTTTCATCATCAACGATTCTGGGGCTTGAACTGGATGCTTATGCGACTTCCTCCTTGGTTTACAAGCGTTTTCACCAGTAGTTCACCAATGAAGCTCCAAAAATCCAAGCTTAAAGCTAACCTAAGTATTCTTCAAGAAGTCCTAGAAGAATCTGACGGAAGAAAGCATTTTACAAGAATATTAGTTGTCATCAACTTTGTTCATGACGATCTATGTGCCATCTACATAGAATGCTGTTCAAATCTTATAAGGACCGTGCAATTTTTCAATATGTGAGGAGCGCCTGGGAAGGCACTGCCTAGGAGAAAAAAAGTAAAAGGGTAAAATGGGTAAAGGTAAGGTAAAACAGAAGAAAATAGAAAAAACTACACCAAATAACATATATTTTGCACCACGTTTCTTTTAAGAATTGTAAGATTTTTCGATGTAATCGGGACACCGGGCGTGTAGAGCTTTTTAACGAGGATAGTTTCCACTTTTAATTTTCCCGCATCTGCCCCAAATTCGACATGTCACAGTAGAGTTCGCGACGATTTTGTGTGAACATGCCAAAGTAATTTTTCTTTTCGAGCACAGTTCTCAAGAAAGAGCCTGTGGCTGAACCGATAATATGTATGATACGACGCGCAAGAATGTTGCTAGTCATTTCACCACATTACTACATTTTGTAGATTTCAGCAAAAGCGGCGCAAATTTTTGAGATGCAGACCCTTGTGATTGGAAGTTATTGCCCAGAAAACGCTCCCATGAAGCTTTCCGAGATCCGCAAATTGTACATAAAAGGAGTGATTTAGGCGCTACATCGTGTTTTTAAAACCAAACTGAAACACCTTTGAAGGAAGCAGGAAAAAAGAAAAAAGAAAAAAGTGCATATGTATCCTCCCTTCAAACAAGTTGAAAATCGCTTCGATTTCCGCACGAGTTCTTCGAGCACGCGCCGAGTAGCAAAGCCAGTCTAGGGTATCCATATGCAGTATGGGCGTGCATGATATAAGCTAACAACGCCCATATACTCCATTTACTCTATAAGGTAGAGCCTTTAGAGAATGGAGCAAAAACACAAAACTCTAAATTTGATCTTAAATGGTTTGCATAAATTCACGCTGGAGCATTGTGCAGAAATCTGAGGAATAATATAACTCGTCATAGGGCCCAGACAGATGTTATATTTTAAACATGGATGGAGTTGCATAGTTCATTGGAGAAGGAATAGACTTTCTCTAACGAATGGGGCAAAAATTATGTTACAACCTAATGGTTGTGTTATACTTCATTTTCTGTAAAAGCTAGTAACGATAATAATGTACTTTTTCTGTTTACCACGAGAACTCATTGGATCGTAACGCAGTCCAAACATGGTGCATTACCCGAGAATGGAAAACCTAAGGTCAACGCTCTATATTTCCATGACGTAAACCCTAATAGCACGGCGTGGGTCATGGTGAAAATGAAAAGTAGCAGCATTACAGCGGTTATCAAAGAGTGACACAGGCAATTAGAAGTATTAAAATCTAGATATGTGGAGATCATCGAGGGTGATCGATTTGGTGGACTGAATCCGATCTCTCTTGTTTATGGTAACGTTATTTTGATTCCATTTGCGTCGGTATTTCGATGCACACACTGCAGCAGAAATCTCCTGTGGTAAAGGAAGAAGCCACCCTCGATCCACCGAACTGCGAAAAAAAAATCCGCTTGTTATATGCACGTCGTTGCGGACTAGTAGTTTTCGCCAGAGGTCCGCAAGTAATCCTAAGAATAAGCTTGCGATTTTACATTTCAAAATTTACATTCTAAGCCATAAGCAACTGCGCAGTTGCTTGCTAGCGAGATTTCTAGCTGGATATTTATTGCCATTACAATTCTGGACGTTTCAAGGTCCCGAAAGCTCTGAAGCCAAAATTTTCGATTTGCCCTTTCCGCCCATTATGCCAGCTGTCGATCTCCCCCTGGACTTCCAAAAATCAAACATTTAGAAGGTAGCTTATGAATAAATATGACTCTCGCAAATAACGTATGTGGATGCAGAACATCACTGGGCGCTGTAGCAAACTGTGAGTACTGATAGGTAGGTGTGGCAGCGCTGCTAGTTTTTAGTAATGTAGTCGACTAATGAAAACGGGCTTTTTTGAACAAACAGATAAGAATAATATAATGTAGAAAAAGGAGGGAATAGAGGTGTAGGTGTATATCAGCTATAGAGGCTGTTCAGCTTCTTCCAGCTTTTTTCTGGAATCGTGGATTTTCTGAATAAGATACTAAAGGTTGCTTTCTTCCTCCTAAGTCACACCCGGGTCTGCAGTTCTACGGGCTTTGACATACTGTAGATGGGCAAAGGAGCCGTCTTGGGCGAAAGACTGGTTTTATCAACAGTTGTGAGCATTCAGTGCATTTTTCAAAACTTAAGCACGACCCTTCTTTTCAGCTTTAAACACCTGTGTTTTATCAACCTTCGAAAGAAGGGTCACATTGGGTAAATGTGTGTAAAGTAATAAATAAATGAATGAAAAAAGGTGACAGAATATGTGCTAAACCGAAGCGTATGACGAGGGCATGAGTCCGAGAAGTGTGAAGTGTGAACATGACACCAGTAGGGCGAGCATAAGATTATAAGTTCGTGCACACAATACATACATGCCATGCACTACCAGTAAAACCAGCTGTGACAAACTTGGTGAGCTGAAATCACATCCGGCGACGAGTCTGTCACAGAAAGGAAGGTTGTTGTCGCAGTTGTCACATCTTTTTGGGACAATGTGACTTAGTAGCACTTTGACGACAAGTTTTATATGACAAGCGGATTTTAAGAACGCATCAGAACTTTGCTTTGACGTTCACAGAACAGCCGAAGACATGAAAAACTCGAAATACAAAAGAGACATTAGCAGCATGAATAACTTATGTAGTGCTGACTCCATGCGAAATTAAAACGCCCACCCACACCAAAACGCCTGCAAAACATTCTTCATTTTCTTGAACAAACTATTTCGCGCTAGATATTTTTCGAATTTATGGGTTGAGTGAGGAAGAAGAAAACAAAGAAGTTGGCAGATCTCGTTCTTTCAGTAGTTAAATATTTTAAAATAAAAAGTCATTCTCAGTACTTGTTTACCTTTGGTAACTGCTAAACAAAAAATATGACTTTTGAACGTCCGTAGTACTAGTACTACTGGTCCGGCCGTCATTTTCCGAATAACTGGTGAAATATAAAGTTGTATTACATGTGGGAAATGTTGCGGAAATAGCTCAGTATTTATATACCCCCTCCCCCCGATCCAAAGAAAATCCTTGTTAGCCAGCTGCTCAGTGGAGTATTGAATAACGGAACATTACTTGACACCTTATAGCTACAACGGCGATTGCAAAGTAAACATTGAATGCAGGATTTGTGCGGATGTAAATTTTGTCAGCGTTGGCAGAAATTCTGCAGCGGAGCGATATGTTTCCTTAAAGAATTTCTGTCGTTTATCTCATAACGACATACACTCTTGTACGACAGGAATGTCACATATATTTGTGCCGTATTCCGAAATGACGTCACTCTGGCTATATACACGAGTTGAAAAGTCGGTGCACGCATGCATTTGCGGACTCAGGAGCATATCTCGAAAAAGGGAGACTTACGCATACACGGAATATCTCCCTACGCATTTCGTATAGCTTGCAAAGTCTAGGTGCTGAAAGACGGTTTTGGGCTGAGCTAGAACTCCTTTCTTCAGCTGCACGCCTCGCGGAAACTGCACCGACTTGTCAACTCCACTATACATGACCAGCTGTTTGAAAGGTAACTTTCTGAGGTCTCGTACGCTGCCTATTAGAATAATACGATCTTCTGAGACTTAAAAGCAGCAATCAACTACTACAGCTCATCCGGCTTCAAAATCTGCAAAAAAAATTGTTTGTAACCCTTTAAAATATTGCTGGATCACGCATCCGCCTAACCATTTTGGAATGCGTCCATATATACTAACGCTGATGAGGTCCTTCCTCCTTCATCCGCAGGGATATGTATGCCTGACTACACAACAACTAAGACGGTAGAGATGATTTTGGGTGCGTCGCTTTATGTAATTGTATCCCAGGATACAGGAAGGGTTCTAATTTTTTTCAGATTCTCGGGTTAAGGCTCTCTGCTCCACTAGCTGATTTCTCCTGCATACTTCAATTCCATCGTCCCATTCTATTACTTCTTTCATAGTTCGACCGGCTCCATTTGGATCAGCTGCTCTCTAAATTCCAAAAAAAAAATCTAGAGAAAGAGCGAGCGCTTGCAGCTTATAATAGAGTATACATGGTATACACCTGTCAGAAATACTGGTAGGGATAGGTGTTTTGCGGGATCTACTGGGGTGATAGAAGTTTGTTGGTTTAGGTATGATTCAGAACTTTCGGTATGACGCAGAAAATCTGAAACAGGCAGATGGAGAAATTTTTTTCACTAGCAGTAAGGAGAACAAAAATCTTTGTTCCTCCTGAAACTTGTAAACTATCCTCATCAGATAATTGAAATGTGTTAATTCAAGGAAATATTTTGAGAGGAAGTGCAAAACAAACTTCATCAAACGAAAGCTTGGCGAAATGCGGACAGCCTCAAAGAAGACGGGGAGGGATTTACTATGCCTCGACTCAGTCCAGAAACTATTCGAACTTTAGAAATAGAACGGAAGAACATGTTCGAATACTAAACTCCAGCAAATCAACCGGTTGTCCTTGCACGATGACAGGCGTCCTAGATAGCTAGTTTTTATATTCGTAGCCTATCGCTCCGCGATATGAGATTTATTTGTCTAGCTTTCCAAGGAAAAAACGCTTTGCAGAGATTAATTGGAAGCAACGTTTTCCAGAAGAAAACTTAAAAACAAGGCAGATGGGGAATAAGGGTTTCCAGATCTTTTGGAGGTGATTCGCAGATTGAACTACGATAAATGCCTTTTTATTTGAAATGCTGCGAGCCCATGTAAGAAGTTCAGGGAGACAAGAAAGAAAATAAAGTCGTACTCTAGCTTTTGAACGTATTCTATGCAGTATGTGCTTGTCAAAAAAGGGCATCTGTTTACGAAATTTCGTAAAAAGTAAACAGCTAGTAGAAATAGAAAACGCTATTTGCCTTAACCTAATTTTCGACCTTGTTGCAGCACTTTCAGCCAGAAAAGATGCTTTTTCCTTACAAGTTAATGTGTAACATGATGTTAATACATCAAATTTATCATAATGAATATAAGGAGTTGTTGGTTATTACCATAATGAATATAAGGTGTTGTTGGTTATACACTGGAATTTCGAGTATTCGGCAATTCCAAATAAACTATAACTCTATGAAAGCGAGTAAAAAGGCTGAAGAGATTTTGGCTTTCCTTAGCTCATAGAACGCTGCATTAAATTATGAATATCTTTGTGATTGTCATGCAGGTGGTCAAACTGGTGGAAAAATGTACCTTTTCTGCCGTTAGAAGATTTACTCGAATTATTCGAAACTCTAACAGTCCAGTATCACTAAAATAAGATTTAACGACTGTTTAATTTTTCTTTCAAACTACTAAAAAGGGAGGTTTGCGCGGATACGGGTGCCTGCCCGAAATTCAAACGATTTTAGGTTACAAATTTACCAAATTAGTTCTTATGATTATTCAAACGTTCGTGAGCTCACTGTGTTATACTATTGTTTAGCAGAATAGTACACATAATGTAGTAAAATATCACTTCTTCATTCAACTATTTGAAGAAGGAAACCGCAAATAAAGTTTACAAGCATTAGTAAATCTTATAAAGAAAAATATGGATATTTAACATTAATGCTTTTTCTCTGAAACATCAGCAAATCAATTAATTCTGATTTTGAGGTCCACATGTTTTGGTTCAGAAGTACAGAGCAACCAGGATGCGAAACTTTTCTGCTAGATTCCTCTAAAGTCCTAATACTCTCTTCACCAACGAGGAAGAATTTCTTTTAAAAATTATGCAACTTCGGCCATGAAAATCATAACGATGCTGACAAAAAAACCTCATTTAGCCCTCCCTAGGATACATCAAGTTCGTCATGTTTAGGTAACTATGTTATGAAGATGAAAAAAGTAATTAGAAACCGAAAACGAGGTACTCAAATATTTTCGCTGCCGCACAGGTGTATTGGAGTGATATATAGCAAAATATCATACAATAGATTAATACGTAGTGGAAGAGAACCCAATACAGTATAAAACGAACATACTAGGGGATACTGTAGCAATACATAATATAGTATAATATATTAAAATATTGTGCCAAATTGCAGTTAATAAATGTGACAGAGAAGGGCTTGAAACAGCGACTCTCCGAGGCGATTATTTCATATACATGAGATGGAATGCGAAATAACGCAGGCGAGAAACAACGCTTTTCCAGAAAAGTCGCGGAAATGGGCAGAAAACAGCTGAGAAAGGCCGTTTGAGCAATAAAAACGTGAAAGCACGAAAGAAGGAAATAGCGCCAGAGTTCCATATCCGGCTGCAGTTTCACGAAATTACGCACCGGGAACTAGCAGCCAGCTGAGCGAGCGGCCGCACGAGCGGGCGCGAACGGTCGCCACTGATAATGTTCAGTCGAAAATACGATTCGCATCATCTCTTCCCAGATATCCGATCGTCTCTGACGAAGGTCGATAGCCAGTCGAAACAGCTACGAACTAGGAAGAGCGTCTAAGGCTAAATGAGACGCCTAAGAAGAGAGTAGAGAGGTGGACTGCTGTACGATCTGCTGCACAAAAAATGCCCGAAAATAGGTAGCAGTCAATAGCGGCTGAAGAGTATTAGTGTATAATAGGCGAGCTGCGACCATCACGCGAAATTCCGGTTGGATAATGGCGTCAGAGCGCGGGGTCAACAAAACATTGGCAGTCGCGAAACTAATGCTTTAGCATTTAGCATAAGTCGCATGTTGACTGCATGTTTGCTGTAATAAACAGCTCCAAACAAGCAGTGCGTGCTGTAAGACGCAGTTGGTAGAAGCAAAAGATGCCCTAATGAGGGGTCATTCCACGCGGAAAGGAAGTTCCTTTCGAGACAGAGGCTCATGATTTCCCCACTGGATGCTCTGCATATGATTTTGCTCTTTCACTCCAAACCCTAAAAACTGCACTAAATCAGCTATCATACGAGATGAATTCTAGGTAGGAACGTGTAGATCCTACCGAATAGTACTCAAGTTCTTGTTTTCCCCTACATTGCCCTTTGTTGATGGTGTCAACCTCCTATAGGCACTTAAATTACTCACTTTTTTGGGGTCTGCAATGAAATTCAACAGCGGAACCCTGAGCCACAGTACGGACGAGGCAGAAATTGTCTTAAGTGGAAACTTCGAACATCGCCAGCGTTTTGGGTGAATCTGAATAAAGGAGAAAATATGTTCAGTTGGTGCGTTTTTAGTGGGAAATTTACTACGTGGACATTAAAAAATTTCTTTCTTGGTTCATAACATTTTTTTGTTTATTCTATGCGCAGAATACTTCTTCCTAAACACGATCTATGTTTCAAAAGTAAGAGTTTTCTTGCTGCCGCCCCAATAATCGTTTTTAAGTATGAAAAATTATCACGTTAACGGGTACTATTTTCTGCCATACTTAAAGGCAACATCCACTTCCTGAGTTCTCGATGAATTCTAAAAGAGGAACTCAAAAAATGGATTAGGTTCAAATTTCTCGACTCGGAAGTCGTTCCTGATCAACAAAATCGCTCCAGAAGACTCGTTCTTCACTTCGCGGACGAATTATCCATTTAATTTTGCACAACAGTTAAGGCGCCACAACATATGAATGGCTTTGCAAGACTCTTCCACTTCCTCGCGCTTGAGATGGTAGACGACTGCTGCAGAAAGCGCGCGGCGGAATGGACAGCTCGTCCAGAAGTCTCGAAGAGTCCTCTGGAGTGGTTTTCTCGGACAGGAATGACTATTGAGCCGAAAAACTTGGACTTGAACTGAACCCATTTTTTGAGTCCTTCTTTCAGAAACCATCAAAAACTCACCACAAGGCGTTCTGAGCATGGGTGCTACCTTTACATCAGCTCGTTTTGGCAACTTCTGTTTTGCCAACAAAACAGTTGAGTTGGAGAGGTAATTTGACACTTCGACAAGTCCACTGCTTTAAAGGACTGAACTGGTTTAATGGCATTGTGCACAGATTGGTAAACTAGTTACAAAACGTCATATCAAATGTTTTCGTTGTAATTGCAGTTATCAGCTACAGTTATATGTTATATGTGTATGCCCAAGCTTACAGAGGAAGCCTTTACGAAAACTACTTACTGCCGTTCTGAATAAATAAACTTAATAATGATAATAAACTTAAATAAGCATGTGCGTGCGGTGTGAAAAAAAACCCTGGAGAAATGTTTTATGGAACATTTCCATACAACTGACTACTATATTCATTTTGCAGTCTACCTGAAGGATCTGCCGTGGGCGAAAAAGCTGAAATTTTCTGCCACTATGCGCCCCTTTTTCCTAGGAGAATTAGTTATTGTAATGCGTCTTAAAATGCAGCTTCGATAGATGCAAGGGGTGCACATAACTACGCGGTCAGTTGTTCTCTCGTTCAGATTGTTGAAGTTTGGGTTTTCTATTCACACAGTACCTTAAAAATTACCTAGCTTTATTGCGAGGACGTTATGAGTGTTTTATAGCGGAAAATGTTTCAGTTTTTTCAGTTTTAAAATACATATCTCTTGGAGCAAAAAGGCGACTCTGCCATAGTTCAACGAATCTTACATTTTTAGCTCTTTATCAGAACGGTAAAGAAGTTAGTCAGATGGGATCTAATGATTTTCCCAGGTCTAACTGGCTATTAGACTGCGTGAAAAGCTTGAGCTCAACTTGTTTTAGCAGTGATACTCGACAAATGTTTCTTTTCTTTTTAATGTCCTCAGTAGGTGAGTCATTGACATCATTTCAGGGTCTGTACTATTCATACTACAAAACGATCATCAACGCTCCGTCGTTCATGGATGGCTTACAGCAAATAACACACGACAATGTGACAGAATATGGTCATACGATCAACACGCTGAAGAGATTCAACTTGTATCCTGAGGTAGGTGTGGGTGTAATTCAACTGTCTGTTCTGAATGTTACACGTTCTTAAAAAGGCGAACTTGCTATTATTACAACGACAACGAGGAAGTGACACTAGAGATGGTATCAACAGTATTAATGTAAATCTGATTATCTAGTATGAACGGTTGTAAGTGGGGAATGGTTATTATTAGTACAACAAATTGAGCAAAAAGAACTCTTAGGAGGCAGGATCAGGGAAGCTGAACCCACCACTAAAACTTTCGGAGCTAACTTCTTCTCTTCATCGCTATGGTAATTTTATCCAGATTTCCTGAACTTTCTTTTTTACCACCCTGTAAGCCTGATCAAGAAACGGTGGCCGACTAAGTTTCGAAAAATCTCGAATTCTTCTGCAATCTTCCTACACATAGATGGAAGAACTCTTTCGCAGTGAAAACCGAATAACATTTTTTTTTCAAATCATGAGTGCAGTCTTTAAGTGAATAGAGGATGAGCTAGGGCTCGGAACAGTTGGTTTGTGCTCGTCAAGGAGTGCTCATTTACTAGTTGAGCTTTAATAAATACATCCACCTGTCGTTTTACGCGCCGAGATCCGATCTGACAAAGAGTTCATCTCTAAAAATTATCTCCACTTAATTCCTTTAAAATTGAACACTTCTATGCTTCTGGCTTTACTGAAATGTGAGAGGGTGCTGGCTTCGATGGTCATACCTTAGCATCCAGCCAGTGAAAGGGATAACGCAACGCTCTTTTTTAGCCTATAGTTATGATTTTAAAAAAATCAGCTCGCGCAACCAGGAAAACCTTGAATGGTTTGTGTATTGCAAATGACCTTCTTTATATAGCTTGGAGACAGCAGACAAAGCAAAATACTTGAGGTGGATGCCCGGCTAGGTGTGATTTTACAGCATATGTGGGCATAATCGTCTTAGGATTTATTACTACATGAAGCCATAAATATCGGTCAGGTTCTATGGACGTTATTATTATTATTCGACTAGACATATGAACACGCACTACGAATTATAAAAGGGCAAATACAGGGGACGGGAAAAATTGCGCTGATCTCATCGAGCTTTTCATAGGCTAAAAATTAGCCGATACGTCACAAAACTAGATAACGAGGAGGGATTTAGTCCAGCTAATAGTCTAGCAAAGAGGAACAAGTTGCCACAAAGCGAGAGATTATGAAAGGATTCGAGAAATTAAAGCTTTGAAACGACTAATCGGGTATTTCCCGATTTAAGAATAATAGAATACTTGCGAAGGTGTCATGCTGTGATTGTAGGTGATTCTCTCGTTCGCTTATCGTCAGTTCAAGGCTATAACGAACAGCTTAGGATGGAAAATGGAGCAGTGCTGGACGGTGAACAGGGGAGAACTGGCACCTGTAGAGAGTTGTGAAGGTTAGTCGAGTGTTGTTCGAACAAGTGCCT
The DNA here is from genome assembly GCA_000797555.1 of Oesophagostomum dentatum. Taxonomy (NCBI): domain Eukaryota; kingdom Metazoa; phylum Nematoda; class Chromadorea; order Rhabditida; family Strongylidae; genus Oesophagostomum; species Oesophagostomum dentatum. Next base: position 3,211 of record KN551077.1, on the reverse strand, counting down.
TCAGTGGGTGGAGGGCCCATTCGGAAATACGTTCGTGAAAAACGGCGCCTCAGCAAACATCACTGTGAAAACCACTCAATATGTAGATCAGGTCAATCTTCTGTAAAATCAAAATTTGCGCAGCAATGTCAACTGCCTCGAACTCGCTAGTTTTTTCGCTTTTTTCCGTAGAAGACGTAAGAAACCTCGACGAATCGAAAGTGAACATACGCAGCACTATGATGCTTTACTAAAAAAAGTGGATTTTTTTCTCTTTTTAGGCATAGGAAACTCACACTACTTCTACATCGATCATGTATTTGCATTAGCTGGTACTACAGCTGCATGGATTTTTCTGCTTGGAATTCTCGTCAGGTAAGTTTCCGCAACCATTGAAAACTCAAATGTTTCTCGAAATGACTTTTTCGTACTTCTCTACCATAATCGAACAGTTTGAAGAACTTGTAGGGAACACGTAATCACCAGGCTGGTTCTCTAGTGTCGCTCAAAAGTATTGCTTAGTTACCTGTTCCTTGTCGGCATTTTTTGGACCTATGTGACCAGGGAAGGGTAAATAGTTAGTGGAACGATAGCGAACGAGATCAGTACCATTGGATAGATCGTGGGATAACTAGAAAAACTCTGAAGTGAGAAAGGATAAGTTCTTGTTTACCCAAAGTTATCACCTCGCAAATGTTACCTAGTTTTTTTTTTTCATGAGAAATACTTGGAATGCAGGGTTCTTTGTATAGAAAAACAAATTGGCTCAGATGCTATTTCTAGTAAAGATGCTACTGATCTAATCATTCTGCAGAGCGTACTGGCAAAAAAAAAACTCCATCTTTGGTATTTTTCATAGAAAATTAAGTGACATTTTCGACGCCATATCTTCGGGTAAACAAAAACTTACGCCGTCTCACTTCAGGGTTTTCTAGTTACCAGTGCCACTCGCCAGGATCTGTCGAATGGTGCTGGTCATGTTCGCTATCGTTCCACCAACTATTTACCCTTTCCTGCTGATTGTGAGCAGAATGTCTTCTAATCGAAAATATATGTATCGTACGGTGAACTGAACATGAGCTTGATCACAATCCAATACGGTAGTAAGCTCAGTGAACCCCATTTTTTCCTTGTGGCAGTTTCTTGGGAAATTTAATTCCCATGGCGCATTCTTTCTCTTCGAGTCCCAGTTCTACTAGAGAAGTATTTGTCGTTCATCTGGAGCCCTATTAGAGCATAAAATTAACTTTTATGGCGGTTTTGGGAGTAATTAGGAATTGACGGTTGTGGAATTTTTTCTCCGTTAGCGTAACGGAAACAAAGCAAATACAACACAGGCTGCAAAACCTCAAGAATTTCCGAAAACTCGCAGAATGCTGCAGAATTTGCGGGATTATCCTGTAATTCCTTTTTCCAGAGTGAAATTCTCGAGACATGTTTCTTTAATGTAGCAGTGCCTCTATGTATTCTGCATATGCAGACTATATTGGCTGCCGCCCTGACCTTTCTTTCGCCTTGAGAAATGAGCGACCTCATTTTTCTTGCCTAGTACTTCTCAGTCGGTCACAGGACTATTTAGCAACTAAACTGCCAGTTAAAACACCATTTTTGGTTTAGTTTTCAGAAACTTTAAAATATCATCATTGTACAAGGGAATATCGGCTGACATTTTATAACTTCATCTGGCCATCTTCTTCAAATGTTAAGGTAAACGTAAACTATGTGGAAAATTAAAATCCTTAGAAAATTTGAGCAAATGAGGTATGAAAACTTGTGGGCATTTCGCTATACAGTGCTGCTGTTTTCAAAGTATCAATTTAAAGGTTTATTTTTTTAACAGGGAGTTTAATAGCTAACTAGTCATGTGACCCCCTGACACTGAAGTAGTAGGCGAGAAAAATGAGGTCACCAAATCCTAAGGGAAGGTCAAGGTGGAAGCCGAAGAGGTCAAGGCGGAAATCGATATAACATTGACATGCAAAATACGTAGACGCATTGTTATATTAAAAAAAAGTATCTCGAAAATTCCATTCTAAAAAATTATGAGAAAATCCCGCAAATTCTGAAGTATTCCACGAATTCTCGGAAATCTAGGAGGTTCCGAGGCCGCAATTGCAGAAAGCCTTTAGATTTGAGAAATCCTCTAGTAGATTTCACGGAAGAAATCAGTAATTTGAAAATGTAGCAGGGTCAACTAAAAGAATAGCTGAAATCTAAACAAGCACAACAGTTCTGAAAATTTTCCCACCTATATTGGATTGGTGTAACGCATTCCCTTCCACTCATCCTTCTCTTCGAATTTATAAAATCAGATTTTTGGCAGCTTTTTGCGCAGTGATGGGTATAACTGAAGCGAATCTATTGCGCTAAAAACTCGCTTCTCATCCTAGCTAATAGTTTTAAAATTATCCGACAAAGACGAATTTGAGACTTTCACTAATAGACTAATGAAAATTTATTAGGGCGGACGATACGGTATTCAAATGAGGTTTGCTATAAAAGCATCGGAGGAATTCCAGGTACTTGAGTAATTTTTTAGGTGTAGCTCTTGAACAGCTCAAAAGTTGTTGCTGAAATCATCTTTACAATCTCTGAAATATTTTGCGCAGTGAATATTCTTTGTGATGGTGTCCATATTATATTGCTATTCTCCTTCATGCAGCTTTTCCCTCGTAAACTTCTAATATTTCCAATGATATCATGTTAATCTTATTTCTAAATATGCACTGATTATTCGGGATATATTTCTGCAGAAAAATTGCTTCGGAGATCTTTGCTATAGCCGACAGCTCAATTTTAAGTGCATTATAAACAAGAAGATTTCAATTCACCACCATTCCTAACAAATTCTTCATACGTTCTTTTATTTACAGCATTGATAGAAACAATAAACTTAATGTTATTAGAATAAGACCGAAAAATTTTGTTTTCAGCGACACCTTCTTCGGTGGCCTCATTGCTGTGCTCTCCTTTGCTTTCAATCATGGCGAGGCTACAAGGGTGCAGTGGACGCCACCACTGCGCGAATCATTTGCGTTCCCTTTGATTATCGCTCAAATCGTCGTTGTCACTTACATTTTGAAGTAAGTTAAATACTGCTACATTTGCATACCTGCTTATAGTTTAGAAAGACTTGAGCAAGTGGAACTGTGGAGATTCAAATATCTGTATTGCCTTTCTGAAATTTAAACGAATGCTTAAGGAATCAGAGTGCCGGAGCTATGTACTCAGT
>KN551076.1:13134-26777 GCA_000797555.1 Oesophagostomum dentatum | reverse complement strand
TGTTCTTCTGAGCAAAAATCAGGCACCTATTCCTAAGACTTGATAAGAAATGACAAAATTTTGAAACCAGAAATAACTGAAAGATACAAACTTTTTGGGCACGGCTTTTGTCGCCAAACTACGCAATAATTATACTCAAAATAGCTGAATTTCGACAATATGCACGCTTTGAATGTACAAAAATAAATAAATAAATGAATAAATAAATAAATAAATAAATAAATAAATAAATCTCATATCCTGGAGATCGTATCCAAATGGCGCGTTAAGGCAGCACTCACGGAAAGAAAGTTCTTCTAATTTTTCTGTAAACGGAAGCTAACTGCCAGTTTCTGGACAGGTGCAAAATGGAACTATTCAAAACTTGGTATTTTTCGAGAAATTTGCGAAGAAATTGAACACGGCGGCCGGAACCCCTCCCTTTTCTTGCCCGACCGTGTGAGAAAGGTTCGAGTTTACTCTCGTTTCTGAGCTCTTTGTCTCAAACTTGCTCAAATAAAAAAAAACATGTTTTCTTCAAAAATAAATAGGTCTTAACAAGTATTCCCAGGGAAAATCTGGGCAGTGATCTATATCGGGTCAATTTTAACCAACTATTGACCCGCAGGCTCTTGTGTGAAGTCGTTAAAAATAGATTTTTCGTTAGGTAAAGGAAACGATTGCGATTAGTTTTATGGTGGCACTGTATAAACAACTATGGTAGATCTTTATGCTCTAGGAATTCTAAAATAAAGTGGAACCGAATCCTCCTTTCATGGTCGGTCAGGAAAAAAGGCGGAGTTCCGGTCGACATCTCCAATTCTTCCTCGAATTTCTCCGAAAACACCAACTTCTGATTTGTTCCCTTTGCGGCTGTTTAGAAACTAGAAGTTAGGCTCCGACTATAGAAGAATTAGAAAAACTTATTTTTCCGTGGGTGCTGCCTTTAAAGGAACTGTAAAAAAAGTCTTGAACAGTGTAAAGGTATTCGAGTTTTAAAGAGGATTTCTAGAATTCTGGAGAAAAACTCCAGAATTCTGCAAATCCTGATAATTGATAGCTAATTTTTTTCCTATGCAAAACTTCAGCTTCCTCGCCTTCTTATTAAGACTGCCATGAGCTGATTACCCTTTCATTAGTTTAACTGCAAGTAAAACCCAGCTTCTAATTCCCAGAATTCACCGTAAACCGCTAAAATATTGCACAAACCGTGCAATGGAGCGGCATGCTAATTCCCGACGCAAAAATATTAACTCCTTTTTCCCATTTTGCACATCATACGGAATTCTAACGGTTTTGATAACTTTATCAAACAGAGGCGGATTTCGGGACACGAGCTGGGAGCTGTGTTGTGCAAATTAATGACGAACAAACCTTGAAAAATTGTTTTCAATATAATTTTCATTGTAATCGGATCCACCACCTTGCCTTTCTTCACCAAATGATATGATTTTTGAAAACCGCTCTTATGACATCTCTTTGTTCATCGTCAACGATACGAAACCCAGTCGTTTGTATATGTACACTTTCGCATAATTTTCACTAGCGAAGCCAGCAATGCTTTACATCATTATTATATTTCATACTGTGTACACAATTGTTCATACCACTTCTCAGCTTTGAAACCTTGTTCTTCATCCTGCATTCCTACCAAATTTTCTCACAAATAGACCCTGTCTTCTTGCTTAAAAAACACTTGCGCTCTGCCTTATCCTCCAAACCTCGATGAACAATCTTGAAGTACCACGTGGTGCTTTAGACGTTTTAGAGCCCACAACTGCATGCGCTCCTCGAGTAGTTCAAATTATTGGAAGATTGCTTTCGCAGTGGAAAACTTGACCATTCTTCTCTAAAACGTGTCCTTCGTCGAAAGCAGCTCAATAAGCCATTCGAATGTTTTTCTTCTCAATTGCACGGATTCTAGTGAAGAGGAACTGGAACACCGGGAGGTACTCAGTTGCACGTGTGTAAAGAGGAGTTCAGAAAAGCTGGGAGGCTTTAGTGGGAGTTGCGAGGGTAAACAAAATCGCAAACAGAGTCAAAACATTTAGCTTGTGCTGTGAACATTAGGAAACCACGAAAACGTTTGCAGAGCTGTGCCAAATAGTCCAGAAACACCCAAAAGTTTGAACCATATCTCCTGCAAACTACTGCATGGATATCAGCTTCAAATCAAACTTTCCTGGTTGAAAATTTCCTCTCATTTTTTGTTAGGCGAAACCAGGAGAGACCATCATTTCCTAGGATAAGTTATCGAAATTAGTATGCTTATACTTCCTCATTTAGTGTAAGCTTCGCACTTTAACGACACGACATGTTCAGAGTACATCAGTTCCTACGAAGCGCGCTAACCTCGCGTACGCGCGCGTATGCGCCGCGTAGAATCCGCTGACTAAGCTACAGAATCAGCTGTTTCCTGACATATTTTTTCATACGTTGCTTCGGTGCGACCTTTACACCACACTCGCTTTTTTAGTACCTAGCGCACGCAGTTGCGCTTCATCAAATATTTGTCATATATCTGTAAACGGTCCGAATAGAGGGTATCATAGCAAATAAAATGGTGCAGTTTCCTTCAAAAAAAAATCAGCTGTTTTTATTTTAGCTTTTTGTGCAAAATGCATGTAGGGATAAGGTATGGTCAAGAGCTGTTTATATCTGTTTGCTCTGTGATACGGTGCGACCGCGCGCGGCGTGACCGACAGTCAAGCCTAACAGGCAGTGCATAATTGTGACGGATCGATTTCCAGCTTGCCAAAAAAATCTTCAATAAAATTCAGTGACCTACAAGCGCTTTATTCTTCAAAACAGTTTTTGAAACCACTAAGCAACTCAAATCCCCAAAAAAAATTTTTGCAGAAATTCACCTCGAAAAGATTCCAAAGTCTCCTATCAGAAAAAATATATTTTTTTGCACAGAATCAGCCATAGATAGTAGGCTAAGATCTCAGAATCACCTCAGAAGCTGCACCTCAAAACTGGTAGGATTGGTAAGTACGCGATTCATAGTTGTTCTAAAAACGGCAAGAGCTTGTTGCGCAGTTGTGTGATATGCATACGCGGCTCTGCTTACTCTTATTTACTGGTAAAGTTAATTATTAAAAGCTTATTTTCGCGTCAGGTCAGATAGTCTTTCTTTTCAGAATAATAGCTAGAGCATAGATATACAATTTTAACGGCTAAGATGGTGATATTGGTTAGAGTGTGGCAAAACGTGATGCATAATAGGAGAAACTAGATAGAAGCCTAAGAAAGCAACAATTATTTCCATTTTTTCTGCAAGCGGTTAAGATTTGGCGAAAATGCTACTTCATTTCATTTATACACTCATGGTGTGCCATAGAAAAAGAAAAAGGCAGCAACTACTTCTACATATGGTGTGCTTTTGTAGATTCGCTGAACAAGAGAAGTGTAATTTTCGTGGCCAATAACAAGCAGTTAAAAGAAACGCTTAAAACAAAGTTTTTCTGAGATAATACCAAAAATGGGCTGATATCATTTAAAGACAGCGATCGTTCTCACATTCGCTGTTGAGATTTTATGGTGATAAGATTCGAGTGGGCCTCTTCTGCATCTCCACCATACTTTTGATAGAAATCAACCGCTCTAAGTTCTAAAAAAATCCCTTGTTAGAGGACTCGCGCGAGTCCATGCACGCCATACTAGGCTGGTCAAAACTAAGGAATCAAGGTTATTTGTACAAATTACCGGACTATTGCTGATAATACTTGTTTTTTTCTTGTGAACGGAGCTGATTTACTACCACTGGACAAGATTCTGCTAGAGAAAATGTGACAAAACGGAACAAACTGAAGTATTAGTCTTCAGTCAGGATTTTAACCTATTCTCCAGCCTATTTAACTCGCACAGTAGCACTATAAAAGTTGATTTTCTAGAATTTGGGTTAATCATTTGTGATTGAAATTAAGAAAGAATTAAGGGAAGTCCAGGGTGACCTCCGTACCATAAGATCTCAATAATGAAAATCGGATCCACGCTCGAAAAGCTGCCGAGCTCTCGATAAATTCGAAAAGAGACTTCAGAAAATATGTAGTATTCAAGAACCTCCGCTTAAAAACCGTTCCAAACGGAGAAAATCGCTCTCGCAAATACATCGCATGTACTTGGACGATTTCGCGCAGACTTGTCCATACCTTCTAGCGATTGCTGCAGAAGCACCATATCGCTTCTGTGGGAGGGTGGAAAAATCTCACGATTTCACTTCGCTCGTTCATGGGCAGCTGTTGTAGCGCAGCAGCTGAAGCGCTCGACGAGATGCCCAAATCGTCCGCGACATCGCGGAAGTACGCGGGAGTTATCTTCTGGAGTGATTTTCTTCGTCAGGAATATCTGCTGATTTTTGAATCCTAATCCCTTTTTGAGGTTATCTTTCAGAAAATGTCAACGTGTTGGTTTGGCTCATTAAAGCAAACAAGTAGTGCTGTTCCACAAGTATTCTCGTTTGAGTATAATTTTAATGTTTATTTAGTGTTTTGTATTCCTTTCTTTATTTTTTGATACGTCAAACTGATGTAATTATAAGTAAGTAAATGAACAAATAAGTGTAAGAAGTGGTGTTGTTGTGAGCCCAGGTGCCCTCTTTAGTGTGATTTTAAGGAACCGCCTAGCCTTCACAGCTGAATTACTTTCTTTGTATTCTAATGTGTGGGTGATGGAGTAGTATGTTCCCCCATCTTAGCAGTTCGGTTCTAAAGAGTTACAAAAATGGCAGAGATGACACAACGTCGAAAGCTAATTAGCAATCGAGGTCAAACAAAAGCGCTTTTTGCGAGAAGGTTAAAAGCTAGAGCAGGTTAGCTGAACTGCAAAGGTGTGAACTGATTGCCACAACAGGTTTCTTACGGGAAATAAGCCTGCATGTGAACACGACAACGCCACGTGTCGTGACCTATCATAAATAACATTCAGCCACGAACGGACGATTTATCACTGTCCACTCTCGTTTTTGCAAGATCTTGTTGCGACGATATTCGCCGGACACTGGACACTCATGCTGAGAACATTTCACGGATCTGCGCTGAGATATATTCACATTTTCGAAAATTAATGGACTTTCTGAACGTACAAAAGCTGCATAAATTCTAGAAAGAAAAATAGTGCTTTTGAAAATGACAGTGGACATTTCACATAGCCACATCTAGACACATTTACGCACAGGGTGTTTCAGTAAGATGAGACAACTTAGTTTCTTTCTAAATTCTTTGTTTTTAGAGCTTGAGCCATACTTTGCCCTATAATAAATGACCGGTGACTTTGGAATATAGCGTGCGACATAAATAAGATTCCAGACAAATCAGTTTTTTTTTCTAATAGAAGCCGCACCTTTGTTCACAGTATTTCTTGCACTAATTTAGCCAACCTTCTCGCATATTTGTAGAACACACTACTGAGAACACAAACTTCAACAGTTACTCGTAACTATCTTATTTCTAGAAGTTTCCTCAGACCTAAATCTACATCTCCTTATTTACAGTTATTTAGTATACAGGAAAAAGTTCTGTTGTTTACAGTTATTTAGTAATTTCATCTTTTTTTAATGCTTTATCCTGAATGCGTACATTAAATGAAATTGCAGCAATCTTGCAAGATGCATGATTTCTTCTTCAATTGCCTCAGAAAGAAACAAGTTAGCAGAAAGTATAGGAGCCTGAAAATTCAAGCTCGCATAGAAATGACAAAGATAACCGGTCTCTGACCACATTCGTTAGCTCTGACAAAAACGCATTGGGAGGAGGAGTTTCAAAGCAAAATTAATTTTTCACAGGCATAAAGAGTTATCTGTATGGTTTCATGCGCTTGCACTAATATCTCCTTCTATTTTGCAGAAATTTTGAAATGCGGTGCGGTGCCACTTTCGAAAGTAGCCTACAGGCCAGAAAAAGAATTGGAAAGGAGCAGTTTTTAAAAACGATCCTTATTATTCGTTTTAGGACATCGGTTTTCATTTTTAACAAATTTTTGGAATTATTTCTAAGAATTTTGTGACCGAGTTTCCCTTAGTTCCGCGCCCAGCCTCGCCCACTTTTGACCAGAGCCTCCCCTCCACCCCGCGCGCTTCCAGAGGTACTCTTGTATGACCGTCACTGTGAAATAACTATTGTATGTGCAATTTTTCTGCATAATGTCTAGTGTTCAAAAAAGCATCGACATTTCTTGCCATACAAATTTGTTTTGATATCCTAACTGCAAGCCGGTCGGTGTTTGAGCTACGGAAGCAGTCCCAAAACCGCTGCATGTGGAACTTACCACATGGCTATGAAATGGCATAGCATCCTCAAAAAAAGGTAGTGTGAAAATGAACTAATATAATGGTGGAAGCTGTTAAGTGATTGAACGTAAATGCAATTTTTTGCGAGCAGAGAGAATTCTAGACTAAGAGGTTAAGATCGAGGGTAGCTAATGAGGACGATATATGAGAGTGTACCATCTAGTGTTTTTCTTGTGAAACCCACCATCGAACTCTTATTGAGTTAATTTGGCTTAGTAGAAACGCCCGTCTACTGCATGTCTGAACCGGCATAAATCATCCTGCAGTGGCTATTAAATAGCAACCGTAAACTACTATTTAGAGCAGTAAACAGCCCAAGCTAATCCAGATAGCAGCTAGATAGAAAAGCCAGCTACCGCTGGTTGTAGACATAGACTGAGTGCAAGGGGAAAGTTATTATTTGCTAAATTTTGGAAGTGAAATTTCATTTTTAAAACCCCGCTTTTTCGTCCGCTTTTTCGCACAATGCTAATCGTTTCGGTCATTAGCAAGTTTTGTTTCAGATTTTGAAGGGGGAGTTTTAATGAGACTGACTACACTCTTCAGTCTTTACCTCTATGGATCAGCAGTCGTCTATAGATATTAAGTCCTGTCAAAAATCCTGCAAAAATCATCATAAATTTGGCAGTGTTGGAAAAATGGAAGGAGTTGGCCCTGTGGACGAAGCGTCAAAGGCAGATTGCTGGCTAGGTGACCAATGTCTCCCCCCACTTTTGTCTGTTTACTCTCATTAATAAAATTAATTATTATTATTATTAAACTTTTAGTAGTGAAATACTCCCGGGTTCTGGTTCAGGTCATGATTGGCCATTCTCGAACTTGAGATCTGTTAGCAAAGTAGTCCTGCATACGGACTAAAATGCCAGTTTCGTCAAATCACCTATATAGTCTGACTGGCGATTATTTACACCGTTACTATAATCGCGTTACAATTTTGTGCCAAATTCAAGGATGAGGAACTAGTAGGAAGCAGTAGTCATGTTTTCTGCTTGGAAAACTTCCTATATATTCTGGTGCAAAGTTGTTCTGTATCTTTTCTGTTTCATTTGGTATCGTTTGAGCTCCTGCACCAATTGCCAGCAATGACTTGCAAAATGCCCTTGTATTCGTTTAAATTTATTCCTTGTCCGCATTTCTTCCGAAATTTTCCGTTTTACGGCTCAAATCCGCTTAAATATAAAACGTAAAACGAAGCATCAAATAAAACCGTAAAACGTAAAACGTAGGCCGCAAAACGAAAATTTTTATACATTTCTGCTGCAGGTCATGGCGCACTACGTCACCTTGCGCCGCGCCAGAGAGAGATTGTATGTGTGTGGAGCTTTATAAAATAAATATTCTGCAGCTTTATAAAATAGGTATTATAGGTGGACAAAGTGAAAACATACCTGTGTGCCACTTACTCAATTTAAACTAAGTGCATCTAGTATGCTGATTCTCCAACACACAGTCATAGCCAGCTAGATTTGCAGAATTGGTAGAAGCACACGATAAATAGATCTGCACATTCTTAACAAAATCTAGTAAGCAGTTGCATGTTTTTTTCAATCCTTAACATTTCAGGAAAATGTAGAAATATATACAAAAGCTGTGAGCGATGGGCGTTGGAGGACAAATGTCACACAATTTTAACGCAAACAAATTTCTTCGACTTGAATTGTGCTCTAGCATGCAACCTCTGCAAGCCTGATCCGGACTACGGTAAATCTTTGTGTCACTTTTGAAATTTTTCACTTATGCTTACTATTTAGCCATGTCTTCATCGCAGCCATTTATGTGATCCTACTTTTCACACACCAGTAGTAAAATATTTCTGGTAGCAAACATTTATCTGCTCCTAAAATGTAAAAGACTGAGTTTGATAGACACCTACAAACTTTCGCTTTTACCCCTGCACTTACAAATTGGAAGACGTCTGAAAAAGTCGCCCAAGCAACCCATAGCTGAAACCACAGCAGAAACAGGTTTTGCTGATGCAGATTTTTTTTTCAGAAGAACCAGAAGTTCCCCTTGCTCCAGCTCTGGAACCACTTCAACTGTTCCTTGGAAAGTGGTATTCACAGGTACGCATACACCTGGGAGTGCATAGAAGTACATTGTAACCAAAGAATTTCTTCTAGGCTGCAAAAGGACTACGATACCCAACGGATCTGTATTCAAACGAATACGAAGAGATCCTCGACATTGCTCCATCGACAGTGCCTATGTTCGGACCACCATCACTCAACTTAACGTAAGAAAAGCACTGCTATGCTGTACTGTAATCATATATGTTACTAAATTCTGCAAATTCTGCGCCTTTTCCTCATGTCTTTGGTTAGAAATCTAAATAATTGATAATCTGCTGGTAGCATGTCCGGCGAATGCGGTGAATGTAGCGACATAGTCCAGCTAAGCCACAATAATTTTTGCTGGATCGCTCTTTCAGGTTGTAACGTGGTCGTTTTCACACAGCTTAGGAAAATTCATCCATGTATCTCTCCACTAAACGAAGTGACTTCCTCTATTTTGAATACAGCATCCACCTGGGTCGTAGTGTTGTTTGGTGAGATGCACTTGTTTATTCTACAGGGTCCCCATTAGTTACCTGCGCAGATTTCGTGGCATGAGATCGCAGTGAAGCAAATCCACAAAACAGTTCATAAACGTGGTTGTCTACTATAACACTCCTAAAAAAATAAACAGGCAGTGATATCTCAGTTAGTTGTCATATGAATCCACAAGGAGCTTAAAGGCACCACCCACGGTCGGAACGCCTTCTGAGTTCTTGATGGATTCTGAAAGAGGAGCGCAAAAAATGGGTTGAGGTTCAAAAATCCCCGCTCAAAAATCATTCCTATATGGGAAAATTGTTCCACAAAACTCGTCCCTCATCTCGCGGACGAGTTGTCCATTTGGTTTTGCACAAGAGTTAAAGAGCTATGACCAATGGCTATGTATGGGATTGTAAGACCCTTCTATGTCCTCATCTTTGAGGCGACAAGCGACTACAACAGAAAGTGCAAGGCGAAATAGAAAACTCGTCCGCTAAATCGTGGACGAGTTTTTTTCAGCAGCTTTCTCAGCCAGGAATAACTTCTGAGCCGAGAAGTTTGAGCCTTATCCCATATTTGAGACCCTCTTTTAGAATCCGTAAAGATCTCAGAAGGCGTTCCGAGAGTGGGTGCTGCCTTTAAGGCGATCTTGTACTTCATTGCCTTCGTGGTAACTGCTCCAGTGATCTCCCAGTATTTCTTTGCATTCACCGGGAGTGAATCTCAGCGAATCCAAGCCTGTACATTTGGTAGAAGAAAATCCGCTACTGTTCCAAAATATGCTTTTGAGGAGAAGCTGCCGAAAGATACCCGAATGTTGCCTGTGTCTCACATGCGTGCCCGGAGACTTTTTTGGTTTGTGAGCCGCGGAGCAAAAATGAAAGAAGGTTTCAGATGAAACTTTGCCAGAAGATGTGAAGATTTCGCGAAGCTTAAATAGCAGCGTCCCAAAATACGTTATACTTGAAAATTTCTGATGCTCAGGCAGAGCACAGTTCTCTTGACTTCGGATTCGAAGTACGCGCCCCACTGTCTTTTTTTTTCAGTTGTTCTCGAAAGGGTAATTACCAGAAAACGTAGAACAAGCAGAATTGCCCAAATATTAGGTCGTTGCAAAAGTTTTTAGACTATTTTGCAATTTTTTGTTAAAAATCAATGAGGAGGTGTGGGAGGATATCTGTTGGGTATTTAGGTAGAGCTATGCAAGAAGTATAAAAAAAAACATCCAAACATCCTACTAGAGCGGTAACGCCTGCAGTTTCTTTTATTATCAAATTTGCATCTGTATGTTTTTTTTTTGCCTACCTTTTTGACGCTGCATGGCTATTTGACGAAACCTTATAGCGCATTTAATTAAAATCGGTGCGCCTTTTCAAAACTGCACCTTTGTCTGCACTTAAGCTTAGCAGTTACAGAAAATACAAAACGAAGAATCTTTTCACCTTTACACCTATACAACCTTAGCTACTGCAAAACATTGATAATCAACATGGGCTCATTCGAAAGAGCACGATTTTCTGTAGTTGTCTGCAATGCCTTATTGCTATTTCCTTGCTAAGTGTTCCAAAAAAATTGAAAAAGGTGAAAATCTGTGTTCTTGAGGGTCTTTCTGAGGTGGAACAATAGGCGAAACTTTTTGAAAATCGTCCTTAAAATTTTTCGGAACTATCCGAATATCACTATCGTTTTACTCCACTACGCTTCTCAGCTTTAAGAAAATTTTCAAGATCTGCATTTCCGACGCCAAGCCGGCGGTCTTCTTTAGTTCATATCAACAGCATAAACCAATAGACTCCAACATTTGTCTGCAAATTAGTAAGCACTCATCAATTAGTGGCGCATGTATGGCTTCTTGCTGGTCGTTAGCCACGGATAAATAAGTTGCCAAAAGTCTGAAAACTTCTACACCCACCTAATAATTCAAAGTATTTCTACAACAATTTAAGAACGGAAAATATCTGCACGTCTATAGTTTCAATTCCATCGTCTTCTCGTGACAGAACGTGTTGAATCCGTTCTAGAGTCTGGTTTGTTTATGTTAGACATGTAAGAAAGTTTGGGATGAATATCTAATTTGACGTGATCTTGAAATGTTACCAGATTCATGTTTTTCTATTCGGAACAAGAGTATGACTAAGCGAAAAGATTGCTCTGCCATATTAAAGATAAAAATAAGAAAATAGTTTAAAGTTCGTGGTCTGACTGTTAATAAAAAAACATGCGTGACACCTATAAGTCGCCTTTTCTTCCTTTTTTGTGTTATTATTTCAAAGGCCAGTTGTTCTATTTTTTCCCAGATATTCTTGTCTCGATTGTGTTGTTTCTGACCACGCAGGCTTATGCTCTCGTTTACAAAAATAAATAAATAAATAAGTAAATAAATAAATCTTCCGTGAAATTAAGGAGGACTGATTTTACAGTTTGCAGTAGGAGTCGTAAAAAGGAATTATTTGAATTTTTTTGCAGAAAATTTGCGGTGTTAGGACGCGTTTTGGTTATTTGCACGGACAATTTAATCCCAGGTTATCTGGGATTGTCGCGAAAATGATTGTCCAGACTCGCATAGTACCAGTGTAAGCTGGCACTGCTAGAAACATTTTGAAAACTTGTTTACTCGCTTCATATAAGTTGCTCAGAGAACTCGTGCCATTCACGTTGCACGTTTATTAACTGTGTTGATAAAATAGTAATACGAAGGTTGAAAAAAGGCAAAAATAGTTGTCTACAGCCGCAAAGCTATCAGTACAAGTTAATGAGAGGCGACATTTTTATACAAGTTGCCGAAGCAATCAAACATGTTGACAGAAAACTTCTGAGAATGCGAGTCTAGATAATAGTTTTGGTCTAGACAACTTCTTTGAACCGATCAAACAAGTTGACAAGAAAACTTCCAAGATTATCTCTGGTATTAACCTACCAGCTATCAAATTCCTAGTTCTTTTTCTTGTTGTTCAATATGTCTCTCATTATTTTTCTTATTAAGGAGCACATCATGGTTTGAGGACGATATGAGAGTTATGCACGGATTCGTAACGCTTAGACCAAACTCATTTCCTCCTGAAGTAGCTATTCTGAGCACAAGCAATGAAGGTAAGCGACAGCTGTTAATTGTGACATTACTGTTTCACTTATGACTTGCGTACTCAGGATTGAACATGATCGAACTCGGAACATTAAAACACCACGTTTTGACGTTGAACGTATCCTACATGCAAGTTCATCCAACTATGGATAGCACAATTCTGCCACTAGGAGTAAGTTTAGTAGGTATATAAAAATAATAGTGCTTGCAATAAAATAATAGTAGCACTTCTATATTGAAGTGAAGCAATGCCTCAAAGGCATCTTCAGTGGTACAAGCGCGCTTTTGAGTGATCAGTAGATTTTAAACAGTAGATAACAAGTCGGTCAGTATACAGAAATGCGTGGAAAATGGTGCTTTCTAGAAAATGGTAAATTTCATCGCAAGTTTCCTGAATAGTCGCCAAGCGGTTTCGTACGAGTTTAAACGAGTTATTTATCACGAAGTGATGCGCTTCAGCGCAAGAAATACCTTCGATCGATAATGCACTTGAGCGCTGACGCAGACCGGGATGAACAACTCGTCCAGCGAAAACGCTTCGCTACATGCACCAGAACTTCTGGAGAGCTCTACTCCGTCAAGAACGATTTATGAGGAGAACTTTATATCTAATCTTGCCTATGGCTTCGTAATAAAAAAAATCCAGTGAACTCAAAATATATCCTTAGTATGAGTACAACCTAAAAGTCAGTGCATATCCACTTCTACCACTGGTATCTTATCAGCATTCCCCTTCTACAACAAGCACCTGATTCTTACCAGTAAATCTTGAACTGTTAAAACAGTAGCAGTAATTTTTTCACATACAAATAAATGTTGAAGTGCAAGTTAGTAAAACCATTCTAGGCAACGAGACGATTTCGAAGAGTCGGCCAACTACTCGAAATGACTGTAGCGAAGTTGTTCCCTAATAACAAGGTTTGTTTCTTATAATACTTCCCTTTTCACTGTATTTCATTAACAGAGTTCATGACTGCAGGTTTCACAATTCAAGAAGATGTTCAAGAAAATGTCAGACTATCCAATTTAATTTAAGCGGTTGCAGATAGACCTCAGAAATGTTATTTTAGTGTTCTAGACAGAAAAGTAGTTTTTTTTAAAGAATGTATTGAAAGAGTAGGTAACATTGTTGTACACAATATGATAACCGTAACTTATTTGCTTCATGCAAATTCTTTGAAAAATGTGAATATTGTGCATACTGCCATGCAGAAAATTGTGATGTTCCGTGATTCCTGTAACATTTTCTTATTATCTCATAGGATGTTAATGTAACTACAGCTACAGATACCATTATAACGAGAATTCTGCCCGAAATCACTTTTATGGATGAATTAATCATGCGGATGTTCCCCTAATAAATCATTCGATTAGCGAGTCCACAATGTAATTTCTTTTTTTAAAAAAAAAGTGAAAAAAAAATAATTTGGGCAAGTCAGCGGAATTGCACAGAAGGAGACTCACTTACAAATGGGGGGTCTGTTCGGGTTTTCACGCAATGAAATTCGCGTGCTAAATGAATCATGAGAAACTCCATTGTTTAGGTGTTATCATCAGAAACTCCCTTCTGGGCCTACGTAATTAGTGATCAACACACACACGAAATACGGCACATATTTCGTCAAATCGGAATAATGTTAGGGCAACGGTGTCAGACGAAGCTGAATTTGAGCTACAAATATTAGAAGAACGAACGCTAATAAAATTATATGCAAATTTGACTGAAACAGAGTGGATGTGGATTCTTACAAGTAAAACC
>KN551075.1:18438-30269 GCA_000797555.1 Oesophagostomum dentatum | reverse complement strand
GCAGCCGATGGGCCAGGAGGAGTACTGCGATGTAAGCGCTTATGATCGTGTTCTTTTTGGCAACGTTTTTTTTAATTTGGGGACTTCAGTGAAAATTGCTTAAATTCTCGAGCGTTGTAGTGTAGAAATTTTCAGTTTATCATTTTATAACAGTTTTTCTTCTAGAAGGTTAACACCGAAATTCTTCCAGCTGTAGAGTTTCTTTCGTCCCCTTCTCCAAAAGTTATGTTGTCACATCAAAGTTCTCCAAGTAGTACATTGATCATTGTTGATACCAAGTTCGAGTCTTCTTCATGTCTTAAAGAAACGGTCAAGGATTTTTGAGCAGGTTTATCCAAGGAACTGCAAAAGTAATTATTCTAATTTATTGTTGTCATTTTATGTCATTATTTCTTTTAATGCGGAATTTTAAAAGAAAAATGCATGTCTTTTGCTTTCGTTGTTTTATCTGCCCCTAAAAATCCTTGACGATCCTGACAAGAAGTTTTTTTGCAAATGTCGTTGAATTACGATCTGTAATTAAAACCGAATTTTGCGTTGCTTATTTCTGAAATGGGTAGCCTTCAGTATTTCGTCTTCTGATGCATCATCGTAAAATATTTAAAATTGTGGGTTTATCTGCTACAGAGTGATAGTATTTTCTTGGATGATTACAGTTCCTCCTTCCATAAATTTTTTTATTGAAAGTAAAAAATATATTGTCGATAAAGGAGGAAAAGTAAGTGAGTATTAAATTAACTATTCCTCACAGATCTTTTTACAAACGTCGTTCCCTCCATTCTTGAAAGTTAGCGGCAGTTTTTCAGATTCCGCAGTGTTCGAGGGATATGTTTCCTCACCTCAGGGAGGGAAGTGGAAGTACGGAGAGTAATAATGTAAGTTTTTTCTGCTTTTTCCGGTAGTTTTACTTCCCCCATTGTTCCTGCTGATTGCTCTTCTCTAGCTTTTCTACGGCTCTTTCGATTTTGTAAAGTTTCAGGGTGGGCTGGGCGAGTCGATGACATCGATGTGGGAGAATCTGGCTCCACACTGGCAACTGGCCGTCGTCGGAGGCGGCGTCCTGACGCTGCTGCTCATCCTGCTCTTGTTCTGCTGCATCTGCTGCTGTAGAACTCGGAAAAAAGCGTCGAAGGGTCGAGGAGGTGCCTCAGCCGCTCACTCTCTCCTGCCGGCCACTAACCCTCCTTCTGTTGTAAATAGGTACGTCCTCAGCTTTAGAAGTTTTGCTTCGTTGAGAGGCTTCGCTTTAGTGCTACAAATTCTGCCTACTACCAACGAAAGCTGAATGGGACCTCTACGCCGATCGTTAATCGCTCCGGGATTGGCACTGGTCCGATGGAAATGGCGTCTCTTCTGCCCAGTCATGCTGTTCCGCCACCGTATAGCGATGGCTTCCCTGTTCCGGCTGAGGAACCCTACCATATTCTTGAAATTCCTGCTAATCAGGTTGGTAAGGGTCACAGTTAAGGTGATTAAGACAGCTAGTACATTGTTTAAGATTAAACTCGGCGATCTTTTGGGTGAGGGCCAGTTCGGCGTCGTGTACAAAGG
The DNA here is from genome assembly GCA_000797555.1 of Oesophagostomum dentatum. Classification (NCBI taxonomy): domain Eukaryota; kingdom Metazoa; phylum Nematoda; class Chromadorea; order Rhabditida; family Strongylidae; genus Oesophagostomum; species Oesophagostomum dentatum. The sequence goes on along the minus strand of KN551075.1, from coordinate 28,718 downwards.
TTTTTGGACTGGTGGGCTGATCAGCGGTGATCCATTGCAGGTGACTTTCCCATCCAGTTGCCACAGTCACCTATTTCACCACATTCTTATTCAGGTGGCCATAAAGTCGGTTCGACCGGATGCGACAAATGCGGATCGCGCCAGCCTTGAGGAGGAGATCCGGACAGTGGCATCGTTCGATCACCCTCACGTTGTGAGGCTGCTCGGTGAGTCCTTGCGAAAATGTACCGTTCACCCAAATGCGGTTGAGTTCACGTTTTTAGGTGTTTCCTATCTGAATGGTCGTTTGTCAGCAGTTTTTGAGTACATGGTGAATGGCGATCTCCACGAATTCCTGCGTATTCGCGCGCCGTCGCATCCGGACCACAATCCAGCCGATGACAGCGCAGATTTCATGAGCATAGCGACTCAGGTGAGGAGTCGGATTTCTAACTTGTCCCACCTGTTCCTGTCCTTTTATCTTAGTTTTGAACAATGTCTGTGTGGAATATAGACTACGAGCCATTCTCTCCCCTAAAAATGGTTATCCCAGCTCGACATTTTGTGTTGTCTCGTTTTCTTTTCACGAACAGTGTTTCCAGATTCTATATGCAGTTTAGTGACTCGAAGTTTTCATGAATTATAGCTATGAAACGCAACATGAAGTACAGCGTATGGCTTCGTTCTTTTGGATCCGATTATTGAAGCTTTCATCTCAGTCGCCCAGAATTCTTGGTTGCAGTGTTAGCCTCTGGTTGTCTGCCAGCCTTTTTTGCGCCTTCAACTTTTGTTTTTTAAGGAGGAAGTGACTGTGGGCTTTTATTTTTTCATAGATACTTGCTCCTCTTTCCTGAAAGTAAAGAAATATGGCTACTTATGATGAGGATGCATAACCAGTTTTATTTTGGCTTATACCTTTAGCGAAAACTCCATGCATTTTCGTAGAAGTTTTCTCTTTTCGGCCCAAAAGATTATCGAGCTATTATGGTAGGGATGTTGGGGCTTCTCTAGAGCCCTACTATAGTTTTAACCGCCATAATTAGCTCTAACTTCCAGAAAAGGCAGTCTTCTTTAGCTACTGTACGAGCGTATACACCGAAAGTTGCGTCAAAACATGACAAATGAACTAGTTTCTTAGAGTTCGTAGTGTTTCAGCACGTTTTCACTGAGTTGAACTCGTATGTTAGCTGAGTAAAACTGCCTTTTCTGAAAGTTACTGCTAACATTTTCGAGTGTTACTGTGGTAGGGATGTAGAGGAGCCTGTTCCCGCCATCCTTGCCATAATACCGGGATGACCATTTTGGGACCTAAGGCTGCATTTAAGGTGGTTCGCACCTCTGCTTTTTGTTTATGATTAAGAAAAAGACTGCCACTTCTTGAGCGTTCTCCACCGTTTTCTCGATATTTAGCGACGGTTTCTTTTCTATTCGCTGCGTATCTACGAAATTCGTTCACATTTAAAGTTTTCCTTCAAAGTTCATCAATTTTAACAGACTTATTAGGATCTCGTACCTTTGGTAGCCGGTTTCGCATAGAGCGCAGGGGAGTTCAGGAAAATCAACCCGTAGAAAAATTAAGACTCGGCTAGATTGGCTTACTCTAGTTAGCCTGAATCCGCTGATCATGAAGATGATCAGTCCTCTTCAAGTGTATGACGTGATTCGCAGAGGAATAGCTCAAAGCGTTCTTCAGATTGCCTATGGTATGGAGTATCTCGCTTCGATGTCGTTCGTTCATCGTGATCTCGCCTCGAGAAACTGCCTTGTGGGAGACCAGCGAATAATAAAAATAGCAGATTTCGGTCTCATGAGGTCTTGCTACGACGGCGACTACTACAAGGTGAGCGCGACTCAATTTAGCTGTTTTCTAGCCAGTTGACGTCAGCTGCCGGTTTATGTCCACGTATTATTCAGATGGTGCACCGATCATGGATGCCCGTGCGGTGGATGGCCAAGGAGGCACTCGAGCAGGGGCGGTTCAGCGAGGCCTCCGACGTCTGGTCGTTCGGCGTTACTCTATGGGAGATCTGGAGCTACGGACGACAGCCCTATGGCTCTGCCTCGAACCAGACTGTGATTGAGCTGATCGCCAACAGACACCTGCTCGAATGCCCGCCGAACTGCCCGACCAACATCTACGGGTAAGTTGGAGGCTTGCTGCTGAACCATCCAGAGGTGACAGTGTGATTCCAGGCTGATGATCGAGTGTTGGAATGCGAATCCCGAACGACGTCCGACGTTCTCGGAGATCCACAGTCGGCTGCAGTCGTGGTCCGTCGTCAGCCCCGCGCACTCGATTCTGCAGCATGCTCAGCGGACGAGCGCCAGCTCTCAGAGCGGTTCGTGTGATTTTCTGCCCTTATGCAAAACGGGTGAATTACTAATTAAATAGATTAACGTGCATAGTAAAAGATGGATTACCTTGAAAAGAACTATGGAAAGTAAAACTGAAAGAGAGTAGAAGATAAAAGAGCAGAGCAAGAGACCCAGGAGGCAGAAAAGCCATAAGCAGTCAGAAAAACTCAGAGCGACTAGGATTAGGATTTTGTTTTGAATGATAGGTTTTCATACTTTAATTGAACATTTGTACACCATGTTCTGCATTAAAGTTTACAGTAAAGTTAGGAGCGTTCTTTGCAGAAGTCAGCGATATTTGATCCTAAAGCGAGAAGAGGGGAAATTTAGCATGAGAAAATTGCGATTCGCGAATCAATTCGCAGACCATTGATTATAGCTTCCTCTAGCAGATATTCAGCTCTTCCAGCTTCTTGACCATTTCTTCATCATTCATCCAGTTTAATAACAACGCAGTTTTTCCGCAAAATCTAAATCTCGAAATCTATTTTCGATAACTGCCTGAAAGATAGTAAAAACCCTGCACTGTTCCGATTTCTTTAATTAAAATTCCGAATTTTTCTCAAAAGCTCTGGATCAGTTTTGCTGCTGACTGAAAAACTACTCATTTTCTAGCTTAATTCAGTTTCCGTAGGGTTAAAGTAGCTTTACGGCAGCTCCTTAATAAAGGACTACGGTGGTTTTACTGTATCGGCTCTGCCTCAACCATGGCTCCGTAGCAGGAAAGGGTACATATCCTTACGTAGTTTCCTAAATAATTCCACAGCATACTTGCGATTGAGGCACTTAGGAGAGTTCGACCCTCTACTGTAAGCCTTATGCGCAATGATCCAAAATAGTGTGGTTCTTGTAAAATAAAAATAAACCCTTCTAGACAAGGTATCAGCGGAAGAATTTTTCTTTGTAATTTTAGAAGGACAAGCTGGAAGAGTCGAAGTTCAAATGAAACCTGCTAAAAGTCTACTTCTATTATTTTCCAAGAGTTCTGATTTCCGGAAAATCTCGAGAAAACTTCGCCATATAAACTCCTGACTCACATTTTTGCCTTTGATCAGAAATTTCGTCAACTTAAAAGATGTTTCGAATGCGCTAAGTCAGGATGATTTAATGTCAGATTTTGTTAAGCTTATAGTACTGCGCCAAACTGTTATAGAAATACTTACTTTCTTAGGCCGTAGTCGCTAGTGTTCAGCTTGTTCGCTGCACTCTGTCTCCTTCACAGACTCACTTTCCAGGATCATCTGGGGCTGGATGTCGAGGACAGACGAACAGGGTGTCGTCGTTGACGCGGACCGCTCCGTACCAGCAGCAGACGACGCGGCAGCGACGCGCAGACGACGCGAGCCCGCTGATGCGGAGGGATGCGAACTATGCGTACTCCGACGACGGCGACTCTGACTAGCTCGCTTTCGCCAAATCATGTGTCCTTACAACTGGGTTGGGGCCTGTCCACTCTATGCATAAGTTTCCAAGTTCTCCGGGCCTCCTTCCCCTTACCCCGTGCGGGCAATCTCATTTATGGAATTCGACGACACTACAGGGTTTCCTATGCATTGACCTCTTTCAGCACTTGTACATTGTTATTCCTTTTTCCCGTTTTTCAGTTCCTTTGTTAGTCTTTGAAAGAGCTTCTTCCACTGTATTTGTTTGTCGTAGACGGTTGTAATTCATAGGCAGTTACCCTTTTTGAGGGAATTTAAGCGTAATATGTTCCTAATAATATCTAACACTCCGTTGTTCTATGTCGTCTCAGTTCCTTCATATTTCTTTCGTTAGGAGCTCATTTTGAATCTGATACTGCTATATCCACGACGCAGGGTTATGTTGATGAGCTATGTTCATATTTGGCAATTTCTGTATTTCACTGTGATCTGTCGCTTTTCAAGTGGAATTCTATGTTGTAATTAATGAAACGGTCATTAGTACTGATGTGCACTTTGCACAACATCATTTGCGAGTTGGGTCAGGATGCTTGATACATAGTAGTGCTCTGAGATTTTTGTCAAAATAATTTCCGCGCTTCTTCCAGAAATCGCTATTCTGCGCAGTTCTGTCAGAACGTTATGGACCGAAGACGAGGTGCAGCAGTAGCTGGGGAGATTCATCTTCCACTGCTGAGTCCTCAACAAAGATGGATCCTTGACTAGGAAGTCGCTCGGGAACCTAGTGACTGATTTTCCTATGCACTTAAGAATCATTTTGACAAGGAAGGTTATATCTTGAACAACTATCAAAAAACAACGGAATGCATAGACCTAAGAATTGTCAGAATTGGAAACTACCCAGATACTTTGTAACGACGCTCGTGGTAGAAACCCTACGAAATTTCAACGGTTTAGCTGCCCGAACACTGAGCCTCTTACTCAATTTGTAAACAGTTGCAAATTCGAAACTAGCTGCGCCACGAACGAAGATTCAGCAGTAGCCAAAAATGGATAGCCTTAACCAGTAAAGTGCATGTTAGACTAGTAACATTGTTCAATACGAGTTTCTTGAAGTGATAAGCATCCGAGGAGGTAAGGAACGTGAACTACTTCAAAGCAGGCAAACAAAATCGGGATGAACCATACTGTAAGCAGTATTTACTAACTGGGATATGTGGTAACGCAGTTCACATATAGAACTTGTAATAAAATGAATGGCATGTCTTTCATTAGATAAAGATGGCAGGATAAGGTCGATCGCGGATTTTAGCGGCGCTAGAGAGCTACTCTGAATGCAGCAGCGGCGTAGTCGTTAGCAAAAAAAGCCGCAAAGATTTTCAATTAAACCAATGTTTTTGTCTTTTTATCTCCTTCGAATTCGTTGCGGCGTGTTCTTTTGCGCATATGCCGGCCGCTGTTTTGTGCCTTTTTCGAGAACGCTTCACTGTTGCGTTAAATCTCGTGAGTGACAGAGGAGCAAGATATGCGCCAATGAGCAGCGAAATGCTATAAGACTGAATAAGACTGAACGTACCGGGGAAGTGCATTTAGCTAAACTCGAAGGGCACAAATGATGTACGTAATAAAAATCTTCGTGTCTTCTTTATTAGGAACCAAAAAAAAAACTTCCCATAACCTTGGTGTAAGCGAGCCGCAGCTTCGCGGCGGTGATGAGTACGACGGTCTGTTCAAGCTTTATTGTGCACCAAACGGCAGAAAAACCTTTAAAAATATGGATTAAGCTAACGAGGGATCTTCCCTTACATCAGGTGTTCGGTCGACTGACACATGTACCGTAGGAAAAGGTGTCCCAGGAGGATGATGCTTTTGATGGGTCAGATCCCACCAAGGCCTTTAAATTGTCGTCCTGGATTACTGTAAGTCGACCGCTAGGGGGTGCATCTTCAAGGTTGAAATCTCCGAAATGCGACTTCTCAAACCATTGTTACACGACTTTCTCCAACACTATCAGGCCCCCAAACTTGGTTAATTTGTCGAGCTGTCTCGGCTGCGGATTGCCTCAATTTAAAGCTAAAATAAAATATCGTTCGCAGTTGCTCCTTCGAGATGCTTCCATAAGTCAGAAAAAATGAATTTGTTCAATACAAGAAAAAGCTAATTATAGCATCAGATAGAGCGAAGAATTCTACACTTGATATGATACTGAAGCACGAAATAATTTGAATTTTCGTTCAGTAACAGACGAACGAAAAAACACTAGCACGAAACCCTGAGAACTTTCCGGACAACCTAATATTAAGCATTAATTTGACCTGTTTGAAGGTAGTGGTAGGCAAATGAGAGGAATTGGCTGTGTAATTCTAATAATTTACAGAAGCAACGGCCGTTTCATTATTGCCTTAAAACTTCGCGCATACGATACACTCTGTTCGTTCGCCGCAGGCGCCCTCCTCCCTACGGGCGCGGTTGCATGCGCACGACTGCCGTTCGGTTTACTGTTTTGCAATCAAGGAAACTGTCCCAACGATATATTTTCTAGAGACCTAGCTCGGATTCTTCACGGCTGCAAAAAGCAGGTCCAAATATTCGGCCGCTAAGACTTTCGACCACCAACGTTGACCGCGCTTGCGCGACCGCACGCGTTGGGAAATAGACGCCTGCGCCGAACGAACAGAGGGTAACATCCCCCTCTTTCTCCCTCCATTTATCAGAAAAAAATTGCCCTTTTTCGCATTATTGAGTAAAGTTACCTGAAAATTGTTCGCGTCTTCTTCACGAAAACCGCAACGCGCTTCCGAGAGTGCGAACGAAGGACCGCTCAAAAAACTTTGAGGTTCGGCGTAGTCGGAATCTCAGACTTGTCCTATAATAACACTCTAAAAAACTTTTCTTGTCATTTCACTTCTTTGAATACCTAAAAATGTTACGGCTTGTTTCTAAAGGAGTAACAGCAACAAGTAGAAGGTAAAAAAACGCCTCAACTGATGTTACAAAAATCTCAATTAGAAAGTCGCAAAAAATATTAAGCAAAACCTCGGCATTGGCTTAATCTCCCTCGGATTACGCTGTGCTCTCAAAATTGTATTCATTGCAATTTAGTTTCCGGAATTTTCCCGGAAACGCATTTGATACGAATATGCCTTGCATTTGCTAATATGCTTTTCTCGGAAGCTTAATAGGCGTTCGCGTAGCTTCCTGAATACAATGTATGTTTTGATGTGCTGTGAATTTTCTGCCAAATCAAGCGTACAGTGAATGAAAACGAAAAACAATTTTATCCGATATTTTGCAGGTTCGGAGCTCAACAACCTATCGGTTTTAGGTTTTTGATCCTCATTGTATATTTACAATATCGATGTAGAAGCTACCGTGACACCAAACTGCCTTGTATATGCTTTCGCTCAGTGTTGTTATTTAGTGTAGTGTAGAACTGTTTAGGACGGAACTATCTCGTGGATGCGCAACAATTTTGGATAATGGCTAAGCTAGTCATTGCAGGTTCGTCAACCATTACTATTAATAGGTAGAAAACTGTGTTTTGCATTACTTCGACCATATCAACGGGGTATTGCATAAACAATCACATGAAGTAAATTCGAAGAAAGATGCTTCTGTATTTACCAGGAACTATTTTCCAGCTTGTTTAATTGCTTCAAGCTAGTTGTATAGAGAATTCGTCCCGTTAAACTGCACGTTCGGTGTGCGAGCAAAACAGTCCTATGAAATTTTGGAAAAGACAACAACGATTGCCAAGGTAGTTAGTTAGACTAGCAAAGCTCTCGGTATGAGCTCGCAGGAGGTACTACGTTTTGCAATGTGCTCGAAGCAATCAAACAAATTGGGAAACAACCTCCCAGTAAAACTGTTCGTTTCAAAAATAGACCATATACCTATTAAAACTACCTTTTGAAAATTTCCTCCAGCAAACTGAGCCAACTGATCAAACACTATAGAAGAGAACTATAATACAATTCTGAATAAAGAGTCAATAATAAAAATGATGACCCTTTCGTTCTACGTACTACAGTCCACCTTCACTATTTACTAGAGGAGAGAGTGTCACAGCAAGTTTAGATCTGTGAGCTTACATACCGTGCTCTACAAAAGTGAAAACTCGCCATTTCTTTGACACTCTAGAAAAGTGTCAAAGAAATAACGGCCAACTCGACGATGTAATATGATCGGTCACACAATTGGTTCGAAATAGGATATTTCATATTTTTCAACTGTGAACATTTCCGGTTAGATCGAACACTGTAAGACATGGTGTTTTGGTATCGCTACAAAACTAAGTAACGCAGCTACAAGAGGACTAGAATGATTTCAAGGAATAGTGGATGGAATAAGTCCACCGTCGAGGTACACAGGTATATGCACGTGCTTAGAGCGCTTTTCTCAATCGGCAAAGTTTTGCAGTTGATTTGCACAAACAGTGACATTCGAAAATACTGTAATTTTTTTTAAACTGCAGACTAAGAGAGAATTCTTGTGCTTTCGCAGCTGTGTCACAACTTTTTTGGCTAATGACTCACCATCAGATATCTATTAGCGCCTGTTATTGTTTTGTGTTGCTGCACCTTATGAATGAGTACTCGTGTGGAGTGGATTAACTTCTGCCTATTCTCTCCTTTGTGATTTTACGTCATTCTCTCTGTGAATGACGTAAGTGTTGAATAACGGATACAAGTCCGCTTCCAGGAAGTTCTTCGAATAACGTGATAAGGTTAGCCGTGGATTCATTAGCAGTCCCAAACGCTGACCTTTTAATGCAGCTAATAATAGCACTCTGCGGATAGCCCGAGCAGCTTTTTGTCTTTTAATGTATTTAAATTATCGCAGGGAAACCACACGTCAGCAGCTGGTTATAGTAGTAGCTTTAGAGACAGTGACTTTCTTGATGTATGACTACAAAGCGTCCACCAAACTTTCACGTACTTCTCCAGCGTTCTTCAAAAGTTCAAATACACAAACATGGGGAATAGCAGCCTTTTCATACTTTGCCAATATTGTCGGGATTTGAGCTTAAGCAATATTACTTAATTCACATGCATGAGTACCACAGCTACCGTTGTACTTGCAAGCAGCATAAAGCTCCATTATTAGCAACTACAAAGCATATAATGCATCTGATTGCTTTCAGGGTCTTAGTTCTCAAGCACGTTTTTGAAATACATTGTAAGTAGTCTGCATCACCGAGAGGCCGCTACCATCGCAAAATATGTAGTTGATTATTCCCAACCAAATGATTAAGGCAGTCTAAAAAGTCCATCAAGATACTAAACATAATGTCGGAATAGCCCTCACTGCAGTAATGCTACGCTTCACGCGCAGCCATATATTTCTATAAGGAAGCTCAGCAAACAAAATGTTTTCTGCGAGCTCTAAACAACAGTACTCTGCTGGGGCATAACTTCTATCAGTTTTCCTAAAATTTCGCTGTACTGATTTTAAATAGACTGAGAAAGTTCCAATCAGTCCAAAGTAAAACAGAAACTACGGTTCCTACAGATAAGTACACAGAATGTAGCTCTGATAGGCTGCACTAATGCACAAATGTATGCGCAGTTTTTCATTCTGCCGCAACATAAAACATGTACTGGAATTTGTAAGAGGTAGAGGAACTTCGCTAGAGGGAGCGCGACTACAGAACGCTTTAAGCTCCTGTAGAGGAAAGAGAATTTTTTTGTAAAAAGCCGAAAGAAAGACATTAAAATGGGAGAATGTCTGAAAATTTTGTAGCGGACCTATTAGATTGGAAAAAAGCAATGAGCCCTAGCTTTGAAAAATCACAATTTTTCTATGAGATTAGGAAGGAAACTACTTCGTAGGAAGTCAGAGGACTCCCCTCATCCCCAGAACTTGCGTCAACATCACTCATCGTAGTCTTCCCCTAGTATGGCGGCTAACTTCGTCCCCGACAAAATTCATCTTCGGCATTTCCAACTTTTCCTCTTCACCGACGGCTACTCCACAACGGCAGCTCACCATAAACTCAAAGAGTTGTACGGTGAAGGGATTGTGTCTTACGCCACGGTGAAGCGCTTCGCCAGGTTCAAGAAAAGAGACTATTCCCTTGATGATGAAGAGAGGTCAGGTCGGCCTCAGCTCCCAGCCCCTCTCGTTCTGGGAGGCCGGCATCGAGTGTCTACCCGAACGTTGGCAGAGGGTCGTGGGCTCCGACGGTGCTTGCCTCTGATCCACCCTCCGGTACGTTTTTGAAAAATTGTTTAAAAATTGTAGGTAAAAAAGGCTCACTACTTTCTTCCCAACCTAATACATTACGTATTCAGCACGGTGTGCCATTCTGGCACTCTCAAGTGACATTTTGTAGGCGTTGTGCAGGGTGAAACTGGAAGAGCTGTCAGATTATCAAACTTGAACAGGAACTAGCTGGGCCTTGTTATAAGCAGGCTGCTTTCCAAAGTACGAAAGTAGAGAGTGATATGCAACATAACACTTTGCCAATCAGTTAGTCGGTTCTATGTCTGCGTTTGCAGTTTGGTTTTCCTGGGCTTTCATCCAATATCCAACTATGTCCATGCCTGAGGTGTGTATCAGTTT
>KN551069.1:18289-29424 GCA_000797555.1 Oesophagostomum dentatum | reverse complement strand
GGTCGACTTGTTTATCTATAGACGACAAGCGCTGTCGACATAGGAGTGTAAATGAGGGTCAGTGATCCAAATAGCAGTACTGACGAGGTGCCTGGAAGATTACGGTGGGCACTGTCTTGTTATCGTAGAAAGGCATCATGTGAACAGTTAAATTTGCTTTCTCTCGTTTACCTATAGTTTGATGAACAAAGGGCTTATCTTGTGATAGGAATTATCGTCCATTTCTCCGATATCGCAATTGGTTTCATTTCAAAAACCATTCCAAACTGTCATAGCCTAGGTCAGAGACGCAGAGGAAGTGACGTCAGACACATGGAAATGGCGTGCAATAAAGATATAGCACGTGATCACAGTAACTGCGAAGCTGGGGGAATCGGCGATAGGTCTCGCTTTTGCACATTATCATAAATTGGCAGTACGATACCCTGATTTACCTACTGCTATCTAATTCTAAACGAATAACAAGATATACCTGCTGATCAGCAGAATATCGCTACGAATAAGCCCTATCCGAGGCGTATTTAATGTAATGAAGCAAAAACAAGACGTAAAGAAGTTATTTATTTTTTCATCAATGCTCAGTAATCAGTAGTTGCGATTGTTCTTGTATTGCCTGTTCGAGGCGGTGAAGTTTTGTCTATGGCTCTGAAAAATGCAACATCAGCGATAACTTCAACGTTTATGTAGGACTACTAGCTTAATGCCCATGTTATTAGAGCATCTATATGGTTTCATTGCCAGCGTACAAAGTGACTGGTTCCATGGAACGCTGTACTCTATTTTCGTGATATTTGAAGTGGCTAAAATCTGCAGCTGACTAGACGATTTTTGTTTCATTTACCGAATGAAAGATATGCATCCAAATAACAATAATATTGACTTACTTTGCGGTTTTTTGCCAGGAGCAGGTGATCCTTTCTTCAGAGTGAAGCCACCAACTTTTGGTTTTTTATCAAGCGGTAGTGGTCCAGCGGATTTAGGATTGGCCTTTCCTTTCTGGAGGTTAGCTTTTGCTTTCGGTTGTTTATAAAATCTACATCTACTTCCCCTGCATGGTTCGGAACAACCGTGGTGGCACGGTGATGGTCTATGGTGGCAACCATTGTGGCATGGCGATGGGTGGTGACAACCACCTCTGCATGGCGGACGTGGGCGGCAACCATGTCTGCAAGGGGGACGGCAACCTGAGTGGCAAGGGCGCTGGGGATAGCCTTCGCAGTCGTGACCTTCACACGGTGGACGCTTGGAAGGAGTTGAGGGTGTAGTAGTAGTTGTTGTTGTTGTGGTTTTCGGCGTTGGGGTCCCTTTGGGCTTCTTGATGCAGACTTGGTTTACACATCGTGTATGCGGATAGAACGGACAGTCCTGATCAATCGAGCACCAGAGATCTAATCTAATGCATACCGAATTTACACAGAAGCGTCGATCACCACATTCACTGTCCTTGCTACATCGTCTCCCTTTCTTGCAGCAGTGCGTATTTATACACTCATTATCTGGGTGGAAGGGGCAATCCTTGTGTTCGGTGCAACGGCGGCGTTTGATACATATTGAACGTACACATTCTCTTGGTGGATACTGTTCACACTGTGAGTCTCTTTTGCATGGCCCTGGCACAAGCTGGCATTTTCCGTTCGTGCATTCTGTATATGGGAAGTGTGGACAATTCTCATCCTTCTCGCATGACTGTCCTATTCTTATGCATTTTGAATTCAAGCATCGAGAAATGAACGGGTGAGAGCAGTCGGAGTGTTTCTGACAATCACCACCAATCTTGAGACATCTGCCGTAGATGCATTGTAAAATAGGATGATGGGGACAGTCGGTATCGTGCGAGCATTTCTGTCCTACCCTTCTGCATCGAGAATTGATGCATTTCACGAAAAATCCATAGTCGCAGTTGGCGTCTATTGTACAAGGCTTGTCGACTTTAACACATCTGCCGTAAATACACGCGGTTTTGGGGGACATTGGGCACTCAGCGTCTTTTCTGCAGCTCTGGGGTAGTTCTTTGCAGAAGGAGTCGATGCAGAAGGTTCCAGGTATTTTTTGACAATCGTTATCGGCCTTGCAAACGGTCATTTTTATGCATTTGTTGTTCATGCAAGCCATATATGGGAAGTGTGGGCAGTCTTTATCCTTCATGCACCATTGTTCGACTTTCACGCATCTTGATCTAATACAAGCTACTTGCGGATAATACTTGCAATCTATATCTCTGTGGCATTTTTGGTCAATCTTTCTACATCGTCTTTGAATGCAATAAGTATGTGGATACTGCTCGCAGTCGACATCATTCTCACACATAAGCACTCTCGCACATCTGTACGATACACACTCTGTCTGAGGGTAGAACGGGCATTCCATGTCTGTTTTGCAAGGTCGCTTTTTGATGCATCTGGATTCCAAACAGAAAGCATCTCCAATCGATCTGCAGTCAAGATCGCTTTTGCAAGTGAGAGAAGGTACTGTGCACCTTGAATTAATGCACTTTCTGCCTGGATAAATTCTGCAGTCGTCGTCTCTGCGACAGGTCCTGATTTTCATACAGCGTGATTTTATGCAAGCAGTGAGTGGATAGAACGGACATTTCTCGTCAGCGGTGCATTCAACAGCTATTGCGATGCAAACCGAGTGCAAACATTGTGACTGGGGATAAGCTGGGCACTGCTTGTCTTCGCTACAGCTACTTCCTCCTTTCACGCAATATCCGTGCAAACACCTAATACCGGGGAAGTTACCACAGTCATAAGCGGACGTGCAGACGCTTCCGGAAGGAGGAATAAAGATGCTAAATACGATCATTATAATCATTCTACGCATGTTCATAAAGACACCATGGCAAGAGCGATTTTGGTGTACATCATCATACGCAAATGAAGGGAGCCATAATCAAAAGCAGTCGTGCAGTTCTGCATTGGTTGAGCAGTAGATGTGACAACGTAAATAATAATTTGCTTTTGCATACGTAGAAAAAGAGGCACATCAAACTTGGTAGGAAACACTAATCTATAAAGAACTCGGGCCTTGAGGAAACAAACATAGGCGCGATGTCCACTTGTTATTTTGGGTGTTTCCATTCATTACTTCTTTGTTCATGCTTCAGTGACATGTACTCCGCACCTGTTACCGGAACACATGTCTTCTTCAAAACAAGCATTATTTTTCGACACGTCGCTAGATGGTGTACACCAAACTAAAGAGGAAACCGAGTGAATAGATCGGAAATAAATTGGAGGAATGGGGCTACCAATGGCTGCAATGCTAGGGTGGATGAGTAGAAAAGCAGTACACGGAAAGCTTTAAATAAAATAAGCGGATTCGATTGTTTTTGTATCTGGAGAAACCACGACTTCTGGTAAATTAAGTAATCAAGCTGGTTCATAATTCGGCAAGGCAAGGTATTAACATTTTTGTAGCTTGGTGTATATCTGGCGCGATCACTACATATAGAGTTGTGGTAGTCCAATTGTCCAATTCATTTTATAGTTCCGTAGAATTCACGAGGTTCCCTTAGGATTTCTTGTTAGAAAGAATGGACTTACAATCCAATAACGATGGTTATGGGCTTCGTAGCTATAGAGGTGTCGTTCTAAAAGGAGGTTGTTGGCGACGAACGACGTAACATAGCAAAGAAAAAGCTCACCTTGTCACAAAGTGAGTCTATGCAAACTGTTTTAGGATATAATGGGCAGTCTGCATCCTTCTTGCAAGACTGTTGAACGCGCACACATTCCTTGTCGATGCATTTCGTCTGCGGATAATAGGGGCACATAATATCTGCAGTACAGCGCTTCTTGATTTTTACACAGCGCAGGTTGATACATGCTGTCTGCGGATAAGAAGGGCATTCTCGATCAGCATGGCAAATTTGTCCCAGTTTCCTGCAAAACCTTTCCACGCAGAAAGTGTCTGGGTAACGGCGGCAGTCGGAGTCCATCTTGCAGCTGAGCAGTTTTGTACATAGAGAGTTCAGACAGAATGTTAGTGGGTGATAGGGACATTCCTCATCCATTATGCATGACTGACCCAGCTTGACGCACCTTTTTTTCAGACAGCTTACGCGATGATGCTTTGAGGGACAATCCGTATCTGTTTCGCATCTCTGACCCAGCTTTGTGCATTTATAGTTAAGGCAGTACACGAGCGGATCGAAAGGACAGTCGGAGTCTACTCTGCAGCTCTGTCCAAGTTTTGTGCATTGTGACTCTATGCAGTAGGTGTGAGGGTAACGAGAGCATTCAGCATCGTGCCTGCAAGATATTGACCTAACGCATCTCTTCATAAAGCACATTGTGTAGGGATAAGCTGGGCATTGTTTGTCTTCTGTGCAAGTACGATCAATCACGACGCATCGCGAATTGATGCAAACAGCTTTACCCTGAAGAAGGCAGTCAGAGTCCGCTTTGCATGAACGGTCCTTAATAATGATGCACCGCGATTTAACACACTCTCTTCCTGGGTAGCGTGAACAGTCTCTCTTCGAACGGCATTGGTCAATTCTCCTGCACCTTGACTTCACGCATCCCGCATATGGGTAGAATGGACAATCTTCATCATCAGTACATTTTCGAGCAATCGCCATGCAGCGTGAGTAAGTGCATTGCGACTGAGGATACTGTGGGCAGTCGATGTCGCTCTTGCACTGCTTTCCTGGTCTCACACAGTACCCGTGGAAGCACTTAGCATCCACATAATCGGAGCAATCCTTATGGCATGTGCAGGAGTTTTGGTTGGGTAGAATGAATATGCTGGAATAAGAACTTTGACTTGAAAATATTTGCTTCTACGGATTTTACATTTACGTAAGTCGAATTCATAAAGGATAATCAAATTGTCTCGAACAATGCTTTTCCTTCACTATGGTTTAATATGCTTTTTGATATCCTAGACATAGATTACTCAAGAATGGTAACAATAGTGTGCAGATCCTTACTTTTTTCTGCAACGTATGCGTAAGCATTTTGTCGTAGTTAACGTAAACCTCACTACGGTAAATATTGCCTGGGAAACTGAGTACATTGATAGAAATTAACATATAATTTCCCCTGCTATAACCACGTGGTTTTCAACTGCTATTCAAGAAGATATTTTGTAAGTGATCGGAAATAACGTGACCATTATCTTTCTCTTTTTTGAAAACATTCTTCTTCATCATATTTTTGGCTGCTGCCAGTTGGATATTTCAGACAATTATTAACAGGATGATGAGGAATAATTGCCCAGAATCTTCTCTGAGACGGAGCTGCATTGAGTGATTTGACTACGACTTTTTATGTTAACTCAAGTTTTTCTTCCTAATGTTAGAACAGTTAGAAGACTACTTATTTGTATATTTATATAATATACTTGTATTTTATGCTATTAAGTCGACGCAAACGCCATCTAGTAAATTAGCGTGAATGAAATTTTGGAACGAGGATTCTATAATGTGGCAGAATATTCACTATGCTGGTGTATTCTAGTAATGGGATCACCCTGTTAATAACGGGCTTTCTTCTAGTAGCTTCTAGACGACATGCTATGCCCTCAAGTGGTGTGAAGACGCTTACGATTCGGCGGAGCTACCACAGCGCATTGGGCACCCTTGGCCGTAAGTGCCAGGCGACCGATCGATTTCTGACAGCATTCGACTGCGTGGGGTGCGTCTGCACAGAACGTGAGGAAATTGTTCCACTTAGTGGGTGAAGTTATCCGATTACGATTGTTTCCGCCATTAATCATATTTTGATTTGGGAGTCAAGCAAGAAGAAGTCTAATGTTAGCTGAAGCTGCAGACTTGCACTATCTAAGCGACAAAGAAATCTCAAAACATAGAGTATACTGTAGTAGATATTCAAAGCACAACGTGTTTCAAACTACTAGGCATCTAAAAATTAGAAGCAGAGTACAGTGAAAAAAATGATGGTGTTTTGTAGTTATGAACGCAGTACAGTATTTATGGAGCTACATCTTGGAATTCCTATTTTTTTGTTCTGTACGTATAACTGAATCTAGTTACACGGATAGATGCTCGGAAAAAAAGCATTTTGCAAAACAACTCACATTCCGATAGTTATGGTCGTTGTGTTTGTACTTGAGCCATCACCCTCGTCCTTCTAAATAATCACGGTGTTACAAACGAACTAGCAAGCAGAATTATTTACGCATAATCACCTTATCGCAACGAGAGTTTTTGCAGAACGTGATGGGATAATAAGGACAATCCGTGTCTTTCCTGCAGGTCTCCTGAAGACGCACGCACTCCTTCTTGATACATTTTGTTACTGGGTAATATGGGCAGTTGATGTCTGCAGTACAAGGGGTCTTGATCTTAACGCAGTGCAGATTGATGCAAGCCGTTTGTGGGTGGTATGGGCACTCCTTATCTGTTTGACAAATCTGTCCAAGTTTTCTGCACTTTCCTTCAAGACAGTGTGTAAGTGGATAACGGCGACAGTCCGTATCGAGTTTGCATTTGATGACTTTAGCACAGACGGAGTTGAAGCAGAATGAGGAAGGATAGAATGGGCAGTCTTTGTCCATAATGCACGACTGACCTAGCTTTGTGCACTGTGACTTTATGCAGCATACACTTGGTGATGAAGGACAGTGCGCATCCTCTTTGCACGGCTTTCCAAGTTTCTGGCATTTGTTATTTACACAGAAAACCTGCGGATCAAAAGGACAGTCTGAATCAATTCTGCAGCCTTGTCCTAGCTTCCTGCATCGTGATTTGATGCAGTATGAGTTGGGATATCTTGAGCAGTCGGCATCTCTCGAACAAACTATAGCCTTAATGCATTTCAGATTAGAACACATTGTATGAGGATAGACCGGGCATTGCTGATCTACAGTGCAGTGACGGTTTAGAGCGACGCACTGTGAATTGATGCAGAATGTTTTACCCTTCAAAGGACAGTCCGAATCATGTCTACACATTACTCTGCATCTTGACTTAACGCAATCTCTACCGGGATAGCGGCCGCAGTCACGTTTTGAGTGACACTTGTCGATTCTTATGCAGCGGGAATTGATGCACCCTGTGAAGGGGTGGAAAGGACAATCGTCATCCGAATCACATTCATGTGCAACTGCAAAGCATTGTGAGTAGATGCACTGTGCTTGCGGGTATTTGGGGCAGTCCATATCCGTAGCGCATTGTTTTCCTGGTCGCACGCAAGAGCCGTGGAAACACTTGGCATTTACATAGTTCAAGCAGCCGTTGTCTGCTTTGCATTTTACCTGATAGGGCTGCACGAAGATGCTAAAAATAGAAATTTTAGAAGTAGTGATGGAATAAATGGAAGAAACTTTGTTTCAGATTGTGGCGTTCATTCAGAAAAGTTGCTCTTTTGAAATATAGCGAATGTAAGGAATCCGGGGTCGCGGTCTCCTAGCAGAATTGTGCAGCTTCATTTCTTTCTTTCTATTTTTTTCGTTGGAGAATAGAGCAGATGCGTGCCAGGTAGTAGTTATTCGATTAAAGGTAGCATTTGGTCCCCAGAAGGTTATCGAGCTATTATGGAAGGTATGTGGTAAGCAGCATCCTATGCGTCCTTACCACAGTTTCAACCTCTGTAGTTAGCTCTATCTTCCAAAAAGGCGATTTTCTTTAGCTAACTTACGAGTATATACAATGAAAACTTCTTGCCAACAATTTACTCTGCTTCAACACACCTCTTCTAAATCAGGCTCGTACGTCAGCTGAAAAAAGCGCCTTTTTTGGACGTTAGTACTAGGTATTGCATGCTCCATTATGGCAGGGACAGAAGCCTGCTGCCGACATCCCTATGATAACAGCTTAATAATCTTTATGGGACCAAACGTTGACTTTAAACAGTTCAAACAACTGTTTTTGTTGCACCTTTCCGCTCACCATGTTACTTGGACTTTTCTTGAAAACGTACATTTTCAAAAAGTAATGCGGTTACACAACGATGCTAAATTTGATTTTTCACTAGCTTTCCCCAGATTTATTGACAAAACCTCGGTAGAAGTTCTACAACAAGGTTTTAGAAAGGAGGCAAAAATGACGGGTAAGGGAGAAGGGAATAAATAGAGCGGGAATTAACAAAGCAAATTTTTGAGACGAGAGCAATGAGCGAGAATAGGGAAGAAAGAAAAATGGTCTTTTCTGCTGTGTAGAATATACGGCTGTGTAAGACTAAACAAAATTGGTTTGTGGAAAAAATGCACTTCTAGAAGACTAACAGTCAAAACTGAACTATGACTTCAATAAGCGTTAGCGTTTGTAACTAGAACAAGACCATATTGACTGTGTACTTTTAGGTAAGAAAAACTTTACAAGAGTAAAGATCTTATCTCATCTCATCTAATCTCAGATTAAAGCAGCACTTAGATTATCACAAATTGGCAATACGATACCGCTACCACTAACGCTCAGCACTCAGATTAACGCACTTTTTTTTCGGAAATTTACAATGCTCGTGTCTTTTATGGGAAGGCGTTTCTTAATAATAAATAACTTCAAACAGAGCTCACTGCATCAATTCGAAATGATATTAACGCTCATATTAGCGATTTAGAAAACCGTCTTAGGCATGTTTATGGGGGTGCATTTATAATTGTTGTGTTGTTGCGGCTGCGCACCGAATCCACCTTCCCTTCCCCCTAAAGAACTGATCCGAAAATTCTTAAAGTTACCTACAACGCAGGCAAATTTTTCAAAAGTGTCGATTTTCAAAAATAATTTTAGTTATTACATTTAAAATACTGGTTATTGTTTTTAGCAATTTTTAAAAGGATTTCGAAAGTTGTACAACGGAACTCACTGTGGCCTCGCCTGCAGCCACTTTTGGTGTGGAGGAAACCCCTCCAACAGCAGATGTCTTTTGTGACCTCTAGGAATAACTACCTATGCTTTACTGTGCATTCAAAAAAGCAACTTATCAACTGGGCAAGAGTTATTTTCGAGCTGAGATTGAGAGCATGATTCAAGTAAAACTGTTTTCGAGATTGCAAGAGTTTAACTTGAGTAGCTGAGCAGAGCACAGCAAAGCATTCAAAACTCTTTTACAAAGTGTTTTTTAGCCTTCGTTTACATATGTATATACGGAGCTATTTGTAGGAAGAGAAAACTTACATTCCGATAGTGATATTTGTTACTGAGACGCTTACATCCTTCTAAAAATAATGTTATAGTATGTAGGTATAAGCGGTAACATGAGAAATAAATTACCTTATCACAGTGCTGTTCTCTGCAAACCGTATGTGGATAGTACGGGCAATCGGTGTCTTTCTTGCAACTTTGCTGAACGCGAACGCATTCTTTATTGATGCATTTTGCTCTTGGATAGTATGGACATGTGATGTCTGCAGTGCATGGTGCTTTTACTTTAACACAGAACAAACTGATGCAAGCCGTTTGAGGATATGAAGGGCAGTCTCTGTCTGTCTGGCAAGCTTGCCCTACTCGCTTGCACTGTCCTCCAATGCAGAATGTTAGCGGATAGCGACTACACTCGGAATCCATTCTACATTTTATCACCTTCGCACACATCGAAGTAAGACAGAATGTATGAGGATGATAGGGGCAGTCTCTGTCTACCAGACAGGACTGACCTAGCTTGATGCACTTCCCATCAACACAATTCATACCAGGCAACTTTAGGCAGTCAGTTTCCGTCGTACATGCTTGTCCTAGTTTCATGCACTTCTGATTAACGCAAAAGACCATTGGATGAAAGGGGCAGTCTGAATCAATCCTGCAGCTTTGGCCTAGACTGCGACAGCGTGATTCAATGCAGTAAGTATGTGGATACTTCGCACAGTGTTTGTCTTTTTTGCAGGAAATTGCTTTCACACATCTTGAATTTGCACACATCATATGAGGATAGGCTGGACAATCGGCATCAACAGAGCAGCTCTGGTCCTTGGGCACGCAGCGCATATTTACGCAAAACATGTTGTCAAGGAACGCGCAGTCTGGATCACCTCTACATGAGTACTGCGTTACAATGCATCTTGAGTTCACGCATACTCTTCCGGGGATTCTATTGCAATCAGCCGTTGTAGTGCACCTATCAATTCTTATGCATCGTGAATTCACACATCCAGTGAGGGGTTGGAACGGACAGTCCTGATCAGAGGTACAGTTTCGAGCAACTGCAATACACTGCGAGTATATGCACTGTGCTTGTGGGTAAGGTGGGCAGTCAGTGTCGGCACGGCATTTTCCTCCAGCTTTTACGCAGCAGCCGTGTATACACTGGGTTCCTGGAAATCTGCCGCAGTCCCTGTTCGCTTTGCAGGTTTCTCTGGATGGCAGGATCTTTATTCTGTAATAAAGGAATGCAGTATGAAACGAAAGGTCATTGCTTTAGTTGTTTTTAAAAGCGCGACCAACTGTGCAGTCACATACCAATAATGCATATATCTTATTCTGGGAAGTAACAGTCTATAGTTGTTTGGCAAAACTAATTCTTAAAAGCACTATTTGTACCTTGCTAAGAGCCTACTGCTAATGAACACGAGCAGTACGGGAGAATCCTATTCGTTTTGGAAGTGTTATTTAATTGGAAATACGCTGGCCGGTTAACGTCTCTATGAGCCTAACCTAACCACAGAGGAATCTCGAAATGAAGTAGAGTAAGTAGCAGGTGATGTAAGTTAAAACGGACAAGATTTAATCCTCCAAGTTGAATCCTCTGTAGCTTACCCACGATTTGTACAGGAACTCTGCCAAGTAGAGAACTCTAGAGGGACTATTTTACAGCTTTTTACAGCTTTTCACATTCATATTTCAGTATATTTCAACAAATCTGCATTTCTGAGCGGGAAAGGAACAGCTATGAGCTTCGGAGATTACCTTAGTTTCTTTATTGAGAATGCTAGAGATGGTGCTGCACTTCGAGTAGATACAACTTTGAGATACTTCTTATATTTTGAGAACGAGCTAAAACATGCATTCTTATTTTGGTCAAGCTTTCAGGTTTACTCTGTTAAAATAGGGTTTGCATAGGAACAAACCAAATTTCGTTTAGAGGAGTATCCATGTCTGCTACCCTAATATCACCTTACGAGCCTGTTTAAAGCTTCTCTAGATATTACAGCAGGTTTATAAAGGTTCCGAAATTCACTTACATTCCAACTACAACGTGTTGCGATGATCCTTGACAGCATGGGGTTGGTAG
>KN551067.1:8640-20219 GCA_000797555.1 Oesophagostomum dentatum | reverse complement strand
TTATTTATTTAAATGTTGTTGTTGCTGTTGCCCAGTTGCTGCTTATATACATGGAACTGACATATATCTTCCACCCCGGGAAAGGAGGATATGAGTAGACACAGTTGTTCTTTTTTTTGCCTGATTACCATAAAATGTCCACGAATAAGCTCATTAAATGTTTGAAAGAAGTGAATAAGGGTCCGTTCATAGATCATATGCTAACTGCCTTGCTTTGAAGATTCACAATGGTTTTGCAGGCTGACAGGTTGAAACTGAAGTAGAAAAGAGATCAAGGACTGTTTTGAATCAAATTATAAGTTCTCTGATTATAGAGCCTCGGCATTTTGTTCTTGATATCATGTGCTTCTGTTTTGCCTACGAGGTTGTTAAAGGAACGGCTTTATTGGCCTAACGTTTCGACGTTATGTCTTCCTCAGAGGCCTGAAAATAGCTTGGGTTTTGTTATTTGCAATCTCTTTCGTCAAGCCTCTATTCGCCACGGTGCATTCAATTCATCTGGGCTAGAGACAGTAAGTCCCGCATAGCGGATGAGCATACCGAGCGTTCCACCAAGTGCGCGGTAAACCACAATGTTGACGTGCAGCTTCCGTCCGAAAGCCACAACGGTAGCGACTTTGGCGTAAAGTGCAGAATTTTGGCATGCGAATCTGATATATCTGCTAGAAAGACGCTTGAGGCACTATGGATTTTAGCGCGAGATCCTCAAATGAATAGCAGAAATGAGCAAGTGTCTATCGTTAACGATCTTATGCCGTTCCTATCACTGTGCGGACTATAAAACCATTCGCTTCTCGCCTGTAGCACCCAAAAATCATCAACAGGCGACGGAAGCTGCACGTCAGCATTGCGGTTTACCGCGCACTTGGTGGAACGCTCGGTATGTTCATCCGCTATGCGGGACTTACTGTCCCTAGTCCAGATGAATTGAATGCACTGTGGCGAAGAGAGGCTTGACGACAGAGATTGGAAATAACAAAACCCAAGCTACTTTCAGGCCTCTGAGGAAGACATAACGTCGAAACGTTAGGCCAATAAAGCCGTTCCTTTAACAACCTCGTAGGCAAAACAGAAGCACATGAGATCAAGGACTATAGTAATAAGTGGTATCCAGAAACCAGCGAAAGGGCTAGACGCTTATGAACATGCAAGTGACCTCAAAAACAGAGTCAGTGATATCCTTGACATTCTTGACACTAACTGCCCTGTATGTGAAGTTTTCCACACTGGTAAATTAGATGGAAGTCGCTTTGCTTTAGTTAAAGTGTTATTGTCTTCCAAATTATACTGGAGGATGGCTTTGGTTAACTCTCCGAGCCTCTGTTGCGCTGGATTAACGAATATTTTTGCATGCAGAAGTGTGACTAAAGATGAGATGCAGCGCGACTTTGAGCCTCGCTAGTTAGCAAGAGAACGTAACGCTGAAAAGCCTAAACGCGAATCGGTTGCATTCCGAGGGCAGCTCAAACGTGTCTCAGAACTTCCCAGGAGAGGGAATCAGCAGGTCCGCACGCTCATGTACATTTATAAATGTTTTTTATTTACCACAAACAGCAGTGTCAATAAAATTGACTGCTAGATTAGGAGACTAGAAACAGCAATGAAGACAGCACTTATCATCATTTTCCGCGCATTCAAGCGAGATATGCGCGCAGCCGTTCAGACAGCTTGTTTTTACTGATATTACAGCCTTTCGAGACGCCATGTAATAATCCATCTAACAATATAGGATCTTTTTTGTCCTTAATAGTGAGTGTCGAAGCGAACCTGCCAGAACATTTGTAACAACAAGAAATTAAACCCTAACTAGTTATTTCTGAATGAGAGAGTAGAGGACCATTCTACGCTGAAGGTGGATTATAATAGACATTAAAGTTAAATTACGTTTTCGATCTGGTTCAGTTTATAGGTTGTTCGAGAAACACTAAAGCGACGCACACTGTGGCTGGCGAAACTCATCGGCAGCGACAAAAAGAGTCTTTCGTTTTTTTTCCGCCGCTCGCTGACAGCTCCCCAGATAGCGATTCTGTAGATGCTTTGAAAATGATAAGGAGAAGTCCACTCTTTGCTACTGGGTAACGTTATGTGTTTACTAGTGCGTTACTGTATTCGTGCATGGCAGGGAGTTTGATAAAGCTTGGTAGAACAAAGAAAATGGAGACATCAGAAAAGAAACTGCACTGAAGACTGCCAGATTAGAGAACAGCCTACACTGACTTGCAAGAAAGGCGGAAGAGTGTGAGCCGGGTGAGGCTTGTGGCTTTGATTGACTAAGGGTGCATTCATACTCAGACGATGGCGCGTTTGAGTATGAATGCACTTTAAACGACAGGTGTGAGGACTGCCCGCAGTAAGAAAAACACGTTCAACATCACTATGGTCGAACAAATGTATGTGCTGAATTATACGGCGTTGACTAAACCTGTATATTTTAATTCTATGTCGCTGACGACAGCAAAGACTTGGGCGACCAAGAAGACGGCGGGTTTAGGATTTGCAGTTGACAAGAGGCTGGCGCTGGCATAGTTCTCGAATAGCTCTATTTAAATATGTAGGAGGCAGACCTGCGTCCAAGGTTGGTGGAAAGAAGCGCGACAGAAAAGAAGTGCAGTGCCAACGTACTTGCACGACGCCTGTAGAATATGACGTGAGTTCAAAAGTACTCGAAGGGGGCCCACTGCATCGTGGACTAGGTCTGCAGCAGTGTTCAGCAATGTTCAAGATGTTGCTAGAGCTGGTAAGAAGCTCGGTAATGATGCGCAGAAGACCAATATGACGCTGACAGAGAGGAGCAGAAGGATGGCAGTGGCGCGTAAGATGTCGGCGATAATACTGGACTACGGGCTAGGCAAGCACTTATATCGGCCTAGTGGTGAGGGCTAATTAAAAGTAGAAAAATAAAATCGATCGATCATTTGGTAACCCACCAAATAGCCAATCAGTGCATCTTAACGCGTCACGCGCTGGCGTAGTGCAGTATTTATGTGTATAGGTAGATAATTAAAGGAGTGAGCGGAGCTAGCACTCCACCAAGTCTGGAAGTGCGGCGGAGCTGAAGGACGGGGCTTGTTCAGTAATACATCCGTGCAGGGATGGGTTTTTGCTCTATAATGTGCCTCTCACTAGATGTGTAGTGGTCTCTGCCGATGTAGGAATCATCAGTAAATTGAATTTAGCTTCCCTCGAACACCTCAAGATCTTCACAGTGAGTTGCTTTTTTGATCACATCGGTTGGATTTGTAGATCAATCAATTTCTAACCATAAAAATCACCGGTAACAGCGCATTTCTGCTCCCCGAAATATCATCGCTGCTAATGGCCGATACCTAATTGCCCTCTCCGCCTTTAACGCTACCATTAACTTCACATCAGAAAATATCTTGTGGCAAAATATGTATGTCTCCTTCAGTAACAGTACACCTGGAGCAATTTACCGTAGTGCGAGTCTGAGACTCCGGCTACGGTGGACCTCAGACTCTTTTGGGGTGCTAGTTTCGCTCGCGCTTCTGCAACCACTTCGTGGTTTTCCCGAATGGAGGAACTGTTTTCGGCTAATTCTATCTAATAATCCGAAAAAAATGCAAGCTTTTGTAATAAACGTAAGTAGTAGGAAGGGAGATGCCATCCATGAGTTTTGAGGCATACGTGTGAAAGGGTCGTAGTTTCAGCATTTTTTNNAGAAATTACACAGCCATTTCCTCCCATTTATCTAAAAGAAATCCATTAGCTTCAAATAGAGGTACGGAAGCTTTCCTTTTCAAGAAAAAAACAGTGCGAATTTGAAAAATAACTTTTTCACGGTCCGCCTGCCTCCGCACCTCTGACTTTTCTGTATCAGTCTTTGCTCACACTTTCGGAATTACACCTAATATTCTCATAGCGAAGCCGGCGCTTTTCGAGTAACCTTACTGACTACTCTGAACAAATGCAAGCTCCCCTTCACCAAGCTGAAGACTAAAGAAAAAGATGGTGTGCTGTGAAAAAAAACAGTATATTGCAACTTACAAAATGCTAATCTAAGGTCTTTAAAAAAACACTGCTAGATGGTTTCTTGCTTTTACCTCTGCCAGAGTAAGCCACCACCCATTAAGAGTCCAGATGCGTTTTTACTGCATACTATACTTTGGATCGAATGAATAATTCGAATGAATAATCGAATGAGTATTCGATGGCGAATCATTCGACCATTCGAATATTCGATAAGTCTGGTTTTTCGAATAAATTCGAAATTCGAATGTTCGAAATTTCTAATATTCGAATAATTTCGAAATTCGAATATTCGAAAATCTCAAAATTCGAATAAATTCGAAATTCGAATATTCGAAATCTTCGATGTATGAATAAACTCGAAATTCGAATATTCGAAAATTTCCAGAATTCGAATAAATTCGATATTCGAGTACTGAAAATTTCTCAGAATTCGAATATATTCGAAATTCGAATATTGGACGGCCCTTATATTCGAATTTATTCGAAAATTCGATGGTCACAACCATCGAATATCTCGAGTAACTCCTAGGATCGTAGCACTAAAATAGCACAACGGAACTCTGCTGAAGAGAAAACTCCACCGATGGCCTTACATCTGTGCAGGATGACAAAGTCATTCATTCAGCAGAAACATTTTGTATTTTATCTTCAATTTTTTGGGTTATTTCAAACCGCGTTATCTTCTCACGTTTCTTAAGTTCCATTTAAAAAATCCTACTTTACTATGGTGTGGATCTTGAAGAAAGGTAGAAAAAAGGAAATGTGCACTTTAATAGAAGAAGTTATCCTTCTCAGGAACATTGGATTTATTGCATCCAAAACCTTTTCCCTGCAAGTTTCTTTTAGAAATAGAATGCTGGATGTTGCTCAGTTTAATACTCTTCTAAAATGACCATAACCCCACTAGAATGGAAATGGCGTAAGTGTAACTGGCTAATAAAATGACCGTTTTAACAAAAACTTATGCACATTTCTGGACAAATATATCGCCAGCGGGCTCAGCGATCCAAGTATGACATTGGAGTTTTTTTAGAAAGCATTTTGGAGGATTCACAGAGTAAGTTGCGAAGCACATAAACATCTCCACACCCTTCCCCCTCCCCCTCTCCACCTCAATTTTTCGTACGCTCTTGAGTCCCCTTCTACGTTCTTTCTTAAGGCATGTACGACCACCACTTCTGTTTTATCTTTCAGAACGAAGAATTTTCTTTCACCCGCATTCATAGTGCTACAGCGTTGCAGTGCGCCACGCGTTTTCGTTTTGTGCAGTTGCCGACCATCAGAAGTAATATTAGTAATGGCACGCCAAATCCGGATACATCTGGACGCATCTTTACCTGCATTTCTCAATGCGGATATCAAAGACATTATTATTCTTCAAGTTCAAACAAATCAGCTAACGATTTTAACTTTAAAAAATAGTGTTTCTTCGACTAGAAGTTGGTTCATTCGGTGGTATTCGAATCGAAACATTCATTCAATCGGGAGAATTTTCGAATCAAATATGCTCGACTTTCGTTCATTCGAGAAAAATCTCGAGGCGAATTTATTCGATTTTCATTCATTCGGGAATATTCTCGGGTCGGATATATTCGATGTTCGTTTATTCGAAAGAATTTCGAACCGAATTTATTCAATTTTCATTCGTTCGGAGACATTTTCGAATCGAATATATTCGATATTCATTCATTCGAAAAAAATCGAATCGAAATTATTAGCTATTCATTTATTCGGAGAATTTTCAATTCGAATTTATTCAGTTTTCATTCGCTCGGGAATATTCTCGAATCGAATGTATTCGATGTTCATTCATTCGGAAAAAAATCCGAATCGAATTTATTCGAAATTCATTCGTTCGAGAAAATTTCGAATCGAATTTATTCGATATTCATTCATTCACATTCTTTTTCTCGAATAGTCCAAAGTATACTGCGTACTGACTCTACAGTGATAGATCAACACTGATGTTTGATAGCGAACACAGTTAATTTGGTAAACAACCAAGCTGCCTAGTCCTGCGGAAGAAGAAAAAAGTCCTACTTTAGAAAGCGCTTTTGGAAGTGATAAGAAAAATAAAAACGTAGTGCACATCTGGCCATCATCCTGAACTCATCCATGTAAATTTCATAGCTTACCGCTCGAAAGCTGCTGAGAAAAAGTCTGTTACCAACATCCTGAGCCGATTACTACAATAGGTAGATGAGCATTCAGAGAGCAAAATTTGTACTACTTTATGTAGACATTCACTGCTTTCTAAGCATCTGTAGTGGTAAGCAGGTCATGCTTTGAAATATTTCAGGTATTGCAACTTCAAGGAGCATATACAACATTACACGTTGATATCGTATCACGAAGGTTTGGATGGTGTGGTAGCCATGGCGAAGGCACATGAAAAAATTCTTCAGCGGGCGAATGTCCCCGAGAACATGCGGAAGGAAATATACAAGGAACTTCTAGGTTAGCCTTTTATACCGTTGACTAACTTAAGATAATGTAAAAGGGCTAGCAATTCTGCACAAGTGGCTGTCTCGCTCATGCTTTCAAAAGACGTTCAAAAGTTGCGCAATACAATATCAGCGGATTCTGTGCATGAAGTTGGGGTTAATGCATTTGAAAATTTCCGAGTTTCAGTTCAATATAAGATTTCAGCAAGGTGATAGTGGGTGATGGCCAAGAAGTTTATGTGCAGAAATACAAATGGCATAACTATATGTAATGCAGCCATGTCTGTGTCCAATCTACACACACATGTGAAGGGCATATATGCATTCTATTAATAAGAAAATCATTACTTGTAGATCACATTATAAGCTTGTCTGCCTATCGCTGGACTTTCAGAACTGCTTGAGATGCTTGAGTGCTCGCTTACCTCGCACTCACCCCTTCTTGCATTGTTAGATGGACTTCTCCGTCATTGCTACCGGTCTCTTGCACAGCGTTGCCGACATTCATATGCCAACATTCAACACGCTGCTACCGTCTTTCTGCATGATGCTGTCGGCTTCCTGCACATTATTGCCATCCTTCCCACAACCGGTCTCCTGTGCTTTGCTTTTGGCTTGTATGCATTGCCAGTGGCCTGATGCACACCGCTATCGCCCCGCTGCCAATACCATGCTTCTCTTCTGAGAATTGCCACTGGCTTCATCACACTGCTTGATTTCTTGCACATTGTCGAAGGCGTCCGGAACACTGTTGACGGCACGGCCTCTTACACTCTTTTACGAGCTCTTATATCCTACACATTGTTTTCGTGCTTCTGCCCACCGATGCTGCGCCCACGCCTACCACTTCCTGCTAGGCGCATATTGCTTCCATCTCCCGGATAACGCTACTGATCGCATTGCTGCTGGACTTCAACCAATTTGGACGCTCGTCCATCTCCTTTCTATTTCGGTGAATCTACGTAGCAACATTATTGGACCTTCGCTCGCAATATATCTACAGACGCTGTCTCCTCGATCGCCTATAATCGCTACAGCTGCCAGCGATACGAATTTAAAACCTTGGTTTTTGTCAGCACCCGTATTCTGGCGCGTACGTTTTTGGAGCACACTGGTGTTTAATCCATCCTCCGCTGCCCTCTCCATATCCTAGCACCTTTTACAGCAATCACTTGACGTCAGAAAGCTCCACGAACATACCTGCTCCAGTGTGGAGGTATTGGACTTATTCCCCCTTCACAAGTGTTTGGCCTCATTCGTTTTTTCTGACAGCAACCAAACAGAAAACATTTCGCCCTTTCCTCTTTTAGGGAGTTGTTCTTATCTGACAGCATATTAGGTGGCGCAGACACAGATTATAACTTTAAAATGTTGAACACATGCGGAAAGACGCTTTAGATACAAATTTCGATGCCATCAAGTACCTTTGGGACAAAATACGTATTTTGCGGTAGCTCGCAGTAAAGGATGCTTCAACTGGCGTATATGTGCACATAAGCTTAGTACGTTGCAGACCTGTGAGACAGTCTACCGATCACCAATACGGCAAATTTCATATATTTGACAAAGCTATGTGCGAACTAAATGAATTCTGTGAAACAGACGCACACACAAACACGCACATACACTCGCTAACACTTTTCCTGTTTTGTTAAAAGTCAGCGTGTTAAACTCACAGTAGCTGAGCGATGGGGTTTGGCGTGCTATGCTTGTCTCATAATGCAGCCGCTGCCTCAGGCCACTAACATAGCTTTCAGAACTAGTCACTTAAGGAAGACCGTACGTGACTTAAGAGTTCGATCGTGTCGCTCGCAGATGGCTACAGCTACTGCAACTGCACCTTTACCTTCCTCTGGAACTCTACTCGTTCATATGGCAGAGAGACTCATGTATTACGCTTGTTGCGTACACGTCCGACATAAAGTAAAAGTTTCTGAATGCAAATATTTGGGTCACCGTAGCGTAGTCAAAGGCAAGCTCTTTATCCGATTGAATTGCGCCTTAATTCGGACAAACTGCATAGAAGAGAGGAAAACGATGCATTGGGGGTTAAAAAGTCCCGTTATTGGACAAAAATCCCGCAGGTCCTGAAACAGCTAAATAAGCATAACGTGCAGCTTTCTAAGCTTTCGAGGTGGAAAACTTCGGTGTCACAAAATACTGTATGGAAGCAGTGCGCGCTAATAAATTCGTTACTAAAAATAGTTTGGGATATCAAAGCAAAACTGTACAAAACCTCCATGAAGATTGCTGCACTTCCTTACACAACAGCAGTCAATAGTCTCCCGACAAGCTGTTTTTTTTGAAAATACATTTTTGCCAAAATTCTTTCCTGAAGTGGTCCGATTAAACTACGTTTCGAGTATGTAGTGCCGCCCAATAAGCCAGGCTAGCGAGCGCAGTAACTGCTTCTGCGACTGCTTCAAAGCTATTTACAAATTCTCGAACAATTTTTCCCTGTTTTAGTAATTCTAACATTTCGCTTTTAAACGCTGCCACAAAAATTTGGGAAAATGATGCGAACCACGCAAGGCCTCTGTAAAACTGTCGCATAAAATATTTTCTACTATTTCATCTGACTGTCTAGATAAAAATAAAAACTTTTACCTTTCTAGAACGCCGAAACTACCCCTCTGTGTGTCTTAGACAAGAAAACGCTTAAGCAGTTCATAACGTATGTGTACGTGCCTTTCTCGGAGACTGTTACAGAAAAACTATTGAAAGCTTAAATCCGTTTCTTATCATCAAGTGATGTCCAAAGGCTTTTTGCACTGAAAATCTATTAGCCCTCACAGCAATTCATTGTTAGCCAGTCGTTCATTGAGGGGCATGCACAACGTATGGGTACGTGTTTCCTTTTCGATCGTAGTTTGTCCGTAGCGAAAGAAATTTTTTATAAGGGGTGAAAATAAGGGTTAAGGGCTATAACAACGTCCATTTTGCAATACCTGTCGGATTGACGTATGGCTGAGAATTCTTAGATAGAGTATTAGCCCAGATTAAAACATCACTATAATAACTTACGCCCAACTGGAGATTCATCAAAAAATTAAAATGCGAAATATAACTCGTCCGCATACTTTTGACTGCTAGTGTACTTTCTGCAGCATCTTTGGCTCCCTGTCCACCCAAACTCCTTCCAAATTACGACATGGATAATCTGGGCTTACTGCCTTTACCAACGAAGATGCTACGCCGTTTAGGAGGGAAAGGGGGACGTTTAACTGGGCAGTGTATAAATGTTTTACTTTTATGATATGTAGATACGTGTGTGCGACATTAATGGTCCAAAATATTCTTTGTTACAATTTCTCGCTTCAGAATGAGTTGACTAAAATTTCGCCGCAATAATACTATGGAAAAAAACCATTACTTACAATAACGGGCTAAGGGTCTAAAAGCCAGTGTCAGATTTAAACGAAATTATTTAAAGGTTTTCCTTATCATTCACGTTGTTTTCTCCCACTATCAATGGTTGGATGCCACCATTTTTTTGTGGTATGGTTTAGTTCGGAGTTGGGGAAGGAATGATGTTGGTGCAAGGAAAGGAGTGGGGGAGGGAAGAACTCGATTCGTGCTCTTATTGTTAGTGAAACCTAATCTAAAATCCTGTTCGGCGCCGTGAGTTGCACACAAAAAGTGCGCAAATTTTTACTTTTTCAAAACATAAGGTGTATTCTGGCCCACTTTTCGTTCCTTATGTCATGTCAAACTTGCAAAGGTTGCCTACAGTGAAGTAAGAATAAAATTGTTATCACCACCATACGTAAAGGCTGCCGAGCGTCAGTAGAGTTCAATATAAAATACTGCTGGAGTGAAGGAGTTCTACAGCCAATGCATGGGATGGAACTACACCAGTTCCGGCATGTACGGGAGCCGTCAAGGGTGTGGACTGCCCATTCGGCGTGGTGCCGTCTCGCCTTCGCGCTGTCCAGCGTGTACGCCGTCAGGGGTTTTGCAAGGTCCGTCCGATGGGTGGGCCGTTCGGCATGTCGGCCGTCCGGCATGTGAGTCATCCGGCGTTTGTTACCAATCCTATACCCTGACTGGAGAAACAGTAGAAACAGGGGAGACAAAACAGAACGGCGGAGCCGTTCAAAACAGCGGACCCGTCCGGATCCGCAGGTGAAATAGATGCGAACGAGCGAACAATATAAGCCAAACAAATACTGCTCGCAGTCAAAATTAGGGATGAAAAACTTTACAAAGTGAAGTTTCTCTCATGAACTATTTCCATGTAAGTAGACTTACACATCCTGTTTATGTGTATAGACAGCTGGCATAGACCTACTTGTGCGATGTAACCTGTGGACTTTGAAGTGACTGCATTCATTATAGGATAAATCTACATATAGCCTAATAAAAGTGTGAGAGATTTGCGTGTTTGAATCCGCTCTTTCAAAGATGTGTAATAAATGACGAAGGTCCGCGAGGAACAGTAGTTCAGCTGTGAAGGCAATAATATAACTGATCACATGCAAATGCACAGGAGCACTTTCGCGCTTTTAAGCTCCTGCGAGTGGTAGTAAGACACTCCAGGGTCAAACCATTCCTTTCAACAGTTTTTAATGTTCATGCTGTGATATCCACTCGACGACAGCGAGACACCTATGTGAATGATGTCGCTTATTTTAGTTGGACGACCTCAGCACTCATCGACTTTTGAAAGCGATCGAGCAACGGCTCGATATTTACTCGTTACCAATAAACTGCTCCTCTATCGAATCATACAGATGTATTATTATGACTTTGTAATATTTAATTATCGATTGCCTATTCTTCTTTAGCAGCTTTCTAGTATTGTTGTTTATAATATTGAAGGAAGTCACATAAATTTTTGTTAGATTATATACCTGTTACCTATTTGAATGTGCTCGACTGAGATCTTATGGAAGAGCACGAGCCGGTGTGTACGAGTCTATGTGTAGACCAGTTGTTTCCCTTTGCGCTACTTCAAAACGAACTTCTGCTGTTAAACGGATGTGTCTAGGTGATATCCGCATTTTGATTACCGGCAAATCTCAAGTTTGACCTCGAAAGAAACGTGCTCGCAGATGTCGCACCGCTCGTGCGAATGTAGTCTCTTGAAAAATTCTGAGTACTGAACTTGTACTAAATATCATAACTAATAATAAAGCAGGAAGG
>KN551066.1:3273-17136 GCA_000797555.1 Oesophagostomum dentatum | reverse complement strand
ATGAGCTGTCTAGTCATGCGCAGAAGCATTCGAGCACAAATCCCTCTGCTCATATAAGGAATACTCCATTTTGACGACTTCTTAGCGAAATTGAATTTTAAGGCATTACAACTCCGTAGAAACGAAAAATTTACACCTTTTCGAAACTGTACCAGCATCTACGCAATGGTTGTGATCCGGTTATCATTGGCTACCTTTCTTATACAACTTTAAAAAAGGGGTCGGGTCGATGGAGGTCTCCGGGCGAAAAAATCTAGATAACATTGTTTTCCGCGCATACGGCCTTTAGAAAAGCCCTAAAAGTTGTTTTTGCAAGAATTGGCGCATTCGATAGCTACCTGACAAACTAAACGAACTATTTTTAGACTTGTGTGCTTATTGTTAGCATCTTTTTATATTGGTACGATTTGCTACTTTACTGTGATTATTTCCATCTGTTCGAAAGAGCAGGGAACATAAAACAGCCAACTTCAGGCCGAATCTATAGGGCAGCAGAGGTTGAAGTAGACTTTTGGTTCTCGTGCTCTAAACGAACGGAACTTCTCACAACTGTATTGACTTAATAAATACTCAAAAGTTGTGTTATAGCACCAGATTTTAGGTAAACCTTAATGGGACAGAATTCTCCCCTTCTTCTAAATCCTTTTCGCTCTACAGTCTGCGTTTCAGTTGCCCAGATTGGGCTTTAATAAGAAGCTTTAAAAGAACCAGGGAAGCTGATGAGACTTAGTAATCCAATATCACTAACTATGAGTTGTGGTTACATATTAACCTCATCGCTAGCCTATTCTACGTACGTGTGAGTACGAAAAAGGCTTAAAAACACTTTGGCTTATTTACAGACTGTAAAACCATAACACTGCTACACTTAGTCGTCCATACACCTATGAGTGAATATTTGTTTTAAGGCAGCGCACGCAAAAGTTTCCGATTCTAGGGTTTGGCAAAAAACTAAGGAAAACGACACCCCGAGTCCGACTGTCAAACGCGAATGTTCAATTTTGACTAGGAACGCTATAAAACGGTGTTTCGTAGGACAAAAATGCTCAAAACGTGCTATACGAGCCCTCGTTTTCCGCCGTTCCTAGGCAAAATTGAGCAATACTTTTATGATAGCTGTATTCAGGAGGGTTTGCACTTTCTTTTCGTTCTACAATCGAGATGTTCATTTCAGTGCTGGCTTTAAGAGCCAGAACAAGATGATCGGAGAAGGGCTAAGCTAGGCAGAATAAAGAGACGAAAGAGCTAATTGTGCCGAGTACGGCTGTCATAAAGGTGCCGCTCATGCGAGGCTCCTTAGCACGTTTAGCTCATTTTTGCGGTATGAAACGTCATTTCCAATCGTAAGTGGGTGGAATGGAGCATCCTCTTTGTGACGTCACGCATAGGAGAAGCGCCGTCTTTCCATGTCAAATTTTATCATCGAAAATTTTCACGTACGCTGCCTTTGAAAAAAAANCGAAAATAGTGCACATTCGTAGTTTTGGTTGGACGTCATGACTACTGTTATTGTTCAAATCCTTGTTCCAATCCAGTGCCCATATTCACAAAGCCGTTTGGAGTACGAATGCGTTTGGAAATGCATTTCAGGAAGTTTCATGCTAATACAGGCTTTACTTTTGATTCGGTTCGGCAAGTACAAGCATAAAGAGACGACTACGATTCAAAGTGCAAAAAGAACTTTCTCAGGAAATAGCTCCAAAGAAAGTTCCGAACCGTTTGGAATTCCAAATTCCTTTTATGAATACGGGCCCAAGCTTAAAACTTTTGCCATACTGAGGTCTTTTACAGCTATCTAAAAGAAACCATACGTGCTAGAGCCGTGCTAGAGCAATCAATGCTGCATACAACATTTTTTCTAGATGGTAAAAGATCATACTGAGAGATGAGATCACCCCAGTCGCCATCGAGTCTCTCGAACAGCGTTGCACTTCTGATTGTGCGAGATGAGAAAATTGACGTAACTAGTCTATCCACAGTTTGGAAACTTCCAAGCAGCAGCTTTGTTTTATGAATATACTCGATTTTCAAGGCACCAAAGTTGAATTCAAAACAGGTAACCTGCTCATGTTCGGTGTGAACACTATTTCAATTAATACACCTTCCCACAAGGTCTTGGGTGCATCGTCGAGTTCTAATATGTTCTCTCAAACTCATTCTACTGTATGCTAACTGGAATCAGTTACTATAATGAATTATTCAGTACGCTGAGCAAAACCAATAGGATTGCAGTCGTTTTTCCATGCTTGACGTGGTACGGATAACGGAGAACAAAGTGCGGACCAAGAAATCAACAAAAATTGAAAAAAAAAGCTTGGAGTCCACCGAAACTTGTACAAAATCTTCTCAAACAGCAAAAAAAAATTCAGGAGTGAGTACATTGCACTCACAGAGGATCACTATGTATACAACTAACCAGGGAATGATACTTAGCATAAACTCGAACGGCACAAACGATGTATACAGTAAAAATCCCCGTGTCCTCTTTTGTCGAAATCCAAAAAAATCTCCTCTCCCCTTAACCTTGATGTGAACGAGCTACATAAGCTCACAATCGGGACAGAGCATTTCTAAACGAGCAGTTTCCGAGCTATTAGTCGGGTCAAAACAATGACGCATGCCTACTAAAGGTAATTACTACAGCAAAATGATCTAAGAACACCGTAAACGGCTTCTATCTATATTCTCCAAAAATTTCCTGCTCTTCCGTACACAATAACATTAGATTAGACCGCAATAACCACTACAGTTATGAAAAATTCAAAACGCTGTAACTCGTTCATATCAAGGCTAGGGAAGGAGATTTTTTGGATTTCTGCTAAACAGGACACGGAGATTTTTGCCATATACATCGTTTGTGCCATTCGGTCTACACTAAGTATCATTTCCTGGTAAGTATGTACAAGTAGATGCTTTGTTTCATCCATTAATCTTATTCGTCCTTCAATGGTGAATGCGCAGCTAAACGCAGAATTGGCGTGAATGACCTCTCCAGCATGCAGGAAGCGTTTTTCTATCTCAGTGACCACAGGTATGAGTAATAAGATCGTATTTTAATAGCCTAATCTGAATCACACCAGTGAAGAGCCAGGCAGGCAAAACTGGGGATAGCTGTTGCCGTCAAGTACCAGATGAAACAAATCAGTGATGTTCCGCAGAGTTATAGACGAATTATCTTAGATACTCTCCCTAAATCGCATGCCATATCCAGCGTATGCAGCTCAAGGCGCATCAAGTAGGTCCAGCTTCTAACAAGGACCTCTTATATTACAGCTACGGCGCAACTCTTTTACTCGCGAGCAATCTAACTAGAACAGTGGAAGAGATTCTGAAATTAGCTCTTTGGGGAAATAATTTTTCTGTATTTACAACACTGAGAAAATTATATAAATAGTAATTTGGAAGAAATAATGTACAGCAAAAGCAGGAAAAAAAGTCGGATTGAGAGCACCTCTCTAGATTGTTGTCGTTATATATGAGCTTCGCTTGAGGATTTCGCTTCTAATCGCGGATTTGTCAAAACCGAACGAAGCTGATAATCTTTCGATGATGAAACAGACATCCGAAAGCACGAATGTAGCTGTGGAAATAGGCAAGGTACTGATGTAAGCGATGGATTAGCCTCGTCATTACAAGAGTCCTGCTGATACCTGACCGAAAGCTGACTCAAATGATGTCAGTCGTGCGACAGATAATCCCGCCTATCCTAGCTCCGCCCTCAATTCCCTGAAGGAGACGAGTGGACCTACTCTAGCTGTGAATAGTTCAGCGCTCTAGAGTCAGAAGAGGAGCTTCACGTTAAACTTGTGGGCGATACTTGGCCAATTTTTCATGTGTAAGACCAGGCTTCCAAAGGCAGAAGTAAATCGAGAAGCTTCGTGAGCCTCCGTGAGTGGTCTTGCTGTTAGAATAAATAGCAGGACTGAGTAATCATCAGTAATAAACGATCTGATGCTTCTTCTATGATGATTTGAACTACAAGACTGTCTGCACAACTTAAGCAGGGTCATGCAATTTTAAGCCATACAGCAGTAACTTTTTCTACCAACTACAGATACACTTGTTGACTTTAAGCAGATGAACTCTGTAAACTGTGCTAGAGTAATACACAGTAGAGCGTTCAGGGAGTTTGACGATGTAGCGAAGAACATTACCTTCCAAACTGGAATGAAATGAATTGCTAGACAGAAAGGAGGTGTCTTGGCTCAGCAGTAGCATTCATGAAATTATGTAATTTGATATGCTTTAAGACCTCCGAAGACGGTGTGTTGCCAAAATTAAGGCTTAACAGACAACTTCTTTTAACAAACTGGCTTTGGCACAGAACCAAATACTCCGAAAAGATGTTTCATTTGAAAATCCTCTGACCCAAACGTGTTGCCACCTCGCAGAAAAAGCGCTATTAGCATGATCCGCTGTTAATATGAATCATGACATACAGCAAAGAAAGAAGTAGCGGTCGGCTTTTCATTGGCACACACACTCGAAGTCTGTTACCTGCTATTACCACTTCCGCGCTCATTCAAGGAGCCCGATGCAATGCAAACAGTCAGAGTCAAAGGCACAACCCTACTCTCCTGCTCTTTGAACTACTATATAACGTGCACTGTTCCGGCTTGTTCCACTATATGGCATACATCCAGTTTATAAAGGTAGACGACATCTCCGTTTTTCCAAGCACAAATTGAAATATTCCGTAGAGGTGTCGTGCGACAGCAGCACTCCCTACCCACGTTCTGGCTAGCTTTTGTAAACATTAAGCAGCTTCACAAGGAATCACTTTGCTGCAGATAGCTCTCGAAATACTACCCGGCTTAAAGCCGTTATGAAATTTACCACTACGATCTGCAAGCGATGTCGGTTGTCGGAAGAACTGCGTACCCTGGCGAGTCCGGAATTAGCAAGCTGACTCAGCCAAGGTATGAAGAACGAAAAATTTTCGTCAAACTCACCCGTCTCGCAAACAATGCGACTGTCTTAAAAAGGGTTTTTCTGCCGTTTTGCCCGATGATATCTATACCTTCGTCTTCCACAGGTTCCTTATATTTAGGTGAAAGTAAAACGGAGAATTTCTAGTTATGATACTGCCGGACACAGGTTTATGATGGACTATCCATTTTGATAGCTAGAAACAGATCCAAAACCCCATAACATAGTTTTACCTACTGTCGTGTGTTTCAAAGAAGGTTTAAACACATTTTGGAGGCAAACGGGCAGTTCCATTTCTGGACACCTGTGTGAATCCATCTTTCGTTTTCTCTTATCTTCATACGGAAGATAATTACGAAAGAGAAGCTCAAGATTTTTTTCTCGACCAAAAAAACGTACTCTGCATGCAACTTAACCAGGGCAATCACGAAATGCATAATGATGAATCACATGATTAACTTTTTTTGGAGTGAAGAAGTCTACCCCGCACTACTCTAATCGGTGCCTAACAGTGGCGGTCGGGGGAGGGGGCGGGGGTGACAGCCCTCCATCACCATAGCTGCGATAGGTAGAGAAATAGTCCTGCCATCTTCACTTCCAGAAACTGGGAAAGGGATAACTTTGGCGCCGATAAGCACGCACAAGAAAGCTACATTAAACTATGTAGAGGCAAGCGAGAAAAAGTGAAATCGCGAGGATCGTAAACATTGTAGCTCTGCCCTATCGCCAAAACCAATCCAGTGTAGGACAACGTATCCATTCAGAAGAACTTTCACCTTTTGCATTGCCCCGAACAACCTTTGCTTCGGGTTATCCTTTGAGATTGCTTTGACTTTAATTTTGAAAATATTCATTTTTTTTACTCTGGAATTTTGAAAGAATATTTTTAAAAAATTACAAGCCATTTCCCATTGGCCCCACATCATTCCCGTCCTTTTCACCTGAAGGAGGAGGGGGCGTCTCCCTTAGATATTTCTACAACCGACACCGATCCCTCCCCACTGAAGGAGAAAACAAGAAATATTCTTTCAGTTCAATTTTTGAAAGCAGGACCTAGCAAGATTTGGGGAGCTGAGAAAGGACAAGCAGAGAGCCCGCCCACACATGATGCACCTCGTTAATGTGATCAAACGCATCGACAACAACATCAAACGTGCTCATCAGGCTGGGCTATGGCGGAAATTCGCCAGTCTATTGCTCAGCATAGGTCAGCTGGAAACAAAAAGTTTAGTCTGGTTTCTGTCTAGTTCTTACCTCGAATTCGATAGCCAGTTATTTACCAAGTCTTGTTTTCGGTGTTTTTTTCAGGAAATGTAAAAAAAGGAAATTAGTTCTGAATTATTACTGTCTGTAACTGTCTGAAGTGAATCATTGAGCTAACAGTATCTTCAGTATGATGGAGTAGAAGCTGTGGATGGAGAAGTAGTACTGTAAAAAATTCTTTCTAAAGAACCATGATTGAATTACGGTACTGGGAGTGGTTGCACTTCGCAAAATAAAATCTTATATTCAAGGAAGATGAAGTGTTGAGCAGCGTACGGATAGATAGGACAAGTGGGCTAATTTTTTTTTCAAAAAATCTACTTTTTCCTGTACTCGTGGTAATTTAATCGACGAAGCTCTCTTTCAAGAGTAAGAGTAGGATTGAAGAGCAACGCACTATACATTACTATTTCCTCCACGAGCGCTGAACGAAAACATGTGGCATATTCCATACCTTTGGCCTACAACGGCAGCGAAATATTTCTTAAAAGAATTTACTAGTCGGTCATATGATTTTCTGCACTTTAATTTATTTTCGGCACAAGTTTGAGAACATCAAAAACTTCCAATTCTTCGGGAATTTTTACTTAAAACGAATATTCTTCCCTTGCGAACCAGCATTTCCGTACATTCGTATGTTCATTAGGCTGCGTAATTCAGGAGCTATATGGAGAACAGAAGAGTGATACTGTATGCCAGGTCGACGCCTAGATTTTTGCCCATTTCTACAGTCTAAAATTTCGTAAAGAAAACCGCAGTAAAAAATGAAGTTTATCTCAGGTATCTTCACAAAGCTTTTCTAGGAATGTTTGAAATTTTACATCATCACCGTACAAGAACAAGAGAGATCAACCTTCAACTTTTAAATGGTACGACAATATTGCAGAGTGATACTCATCCTATAGCGCGACCTGGAAACTATGGCCCGAAGTAAAGTTCACTCAGCCGAAATCCGACGAAAAAATCCTTAGCAGAACTTCGGCAAGACCCAGCAGTACCCGAGAATATTCAGCTGACCCACTGCAGAAGTTAGTCAAAAACTCTGGAAAATTATCCTAGTAGTTGCCTAACTATATAGGTTAGAACAATAAAAGCCAGCTCCAAAACAACAGTAATTTCCTTGAAAAAAAAAAACCGTGATTTAAAACAAAGAACCATCCGACTTTTCGTAGATCAAAGCGGCGGGTGGCGGCTGAACAGTAGATCAAGAGTGGATAACAACTTCCAGTATTTCTAGACCTTCTTCTTAGCTGAAACTAACTCTCTCAGCCCCACACAACGAAAAATGCTTCCAAACAATTTAAGAACTAAGGCTGACTTTTTGCTGTAATGGCAGATTGTCTTACTTTTTCTCAGCCTATCAGCAGAGCTTGCTATTTTATATTGGGCAGTGCCGGTTTAATTCAGATGGAGTAGTCGGATTTCAGCGGAGCACTTATTCAAAATAATCTAAGCTGAATGAGCTTTACTACGGGCCTATGAGATGAAATCTCTATGGCGTAGACCTATTCTAATGTATAATAGATGCAGGTCTACTGATTCTATTCTATTTTTGTGTCACAAATGTGGCAAAACTGGCAAATCTCCGCTTAAAGGCAGCACTCAGAGAGAAGTAGCTTTCTAACTTTTTGATATTCTTAGCCTTACCACCAGTTTTTGAACAACCGCACAAGAAAACACTCAAAACGTCGTAATCTGAGAGTGGAGTGAAAATTTTTAAAAAATTTCTCAACGCGCCTTTTCTCGACCATTCGTGAAGCAAACGTTCGCTATTGTTTTGAATCAAAACTTTTAGGATAGAAATATACAGGGATACTGCTTCCGCAGCGTTACCGCAGTTGCAATCGCAGTCAATTGCTTGACTTCTCGAAAATCTGTTTTTGTACAGCTGCTAGCGAGATAAACTTCTGTCAAAAATGCTTCAAAATAAAAGCAACTGATGAACTAACCACTTCCATCGTCGTTTGACTATTCTTTCTGATTGGAAACCATACAACGACTTCTAATAGTCAGTTTCTATGGAATTCGGAAATGATGAGTTGTTAGTGTCTAGTGCTGCTAAAAGAGCGGCGAGAAGGCCAATGTAGAAAAGTAGACGGAGTTTCACCCGAGTTCTCCGCTGCTTACGTAAATTTCTCGGATAGCATTTCTAGGAGGTTCTGAGTTAATCCCTTTTGCAAATGTATAAGAACTGTTGATTCTAAATATGGAATAGCTAGTATAGTAGCCAGTAAAACGTAGTTCCACAGTATGCATTTCTTTCAGAGCAGCGATTTGCTAGTTTTTCAAATCGTATTTTCAGGAGTAAGTATTAATATATAGTCGATTTTTAATTTTTACTACTCAGCTAATTTATACGCTCATTCTGTGATGCGGTCGAAGTGGATACGACGTACTGATGCTCCGTGAGACGTACCAACGATTTTAACTGCCTGTATTTTGTCACTACAAGTAAATAGATGGTGACGGGTGCTGACGAAAATTCTCAAAAGTTCTAAAATTCTGGATTTTTCATTTGCTAGCTTTAATGTGAAATGCTCGCCATGAGCCGAGCTCATTGGCAGTGACGCACCATATTAGAAATGATACCTTGGAAAGCTTGATTTAGACTGAGTTCTGCTCTCGTTCTTGCAGACTAATTAGCAGACGTCTCAATATAGAAACATGTGAAATGTAAAAGGTAACCATGTAGCTCTTCAAAGCAGTAGGAATACCGTATGTTTTAAATACGATTTGCTGCAAGCCCGGAATCGGCTGCTGGAACTCTTCGTTGAGAATTTATGTGAACATTCCTGAAATTGCATCCTACATCAGCGAATGAACTCAATTTCAAGTGCTAACGATTATATTTATACAGCATGCTGAGATCACCGAGGGATGTGAGTTAAGAAAGTACTGAAATTCATAAACATTTATTTTCCCGTTCCTCAGCAACGCTTCAGTGCAGGAGACGCTTTTACACTCATAGAATAAACATTTTTCAGTCTGCTGATTCTAAATAAATGTGGTTGTAGCGCTATTATCTATCGCGTAGGCTGCTTCTCATAGGATATAGAAAGGGTACCTATTAGCTGTTTATGCCGTTATTCCGATGGAGAGCAACTTCCTATAGAACGAAAGTATAGATGCGAGAAAAAAAATAAACATTTTTCAAAAAGATCACATAGCCGAAAACAATTCTATCGGGAGGGAGAACAGATGGTTAATCTCTTGTGTCGATGTAGTGCTCACAGCATTTTCATTTCTCGACTTCCTTCTAAACTTTGGAAATCTGAGCTTGCACTTTGAAACAGAGGAACAACTAAAGAGGTAAAACGTGCCAGTCGGGACTTCTTATATCTAAAATACGTCGTTTCTTCATAAATTTCTGAGCTTAGATTTGGAGGAATCGCTAACAGCCAAGGAAAAACTGTTTATATACGATTTTCTGTTTTCCAGCTACGTCCTCAGCAAGAGCTTAAAAAAACGAGGAAAGCTTTTGCTTGTATTTATGGCAACGCTCGCAGTTCTATAGTGGAAAATGTGCATGTACTTTTGAAAAAGGGCGTCAACCGCATTTTATATGGGCAAGATCATGAGTGCACTTTGTAGGTGTACCAGGTGGGACTCGGTCTTCAACTAAAACACCGAGTATAGACTGGTCAGTTGTACTGGGAAATTTCTTAAAAATCTAGAGTTTATTAGATCTTTCTTTTCAAAAACGAACCGATATTGGATTACTACTCTAATCATGGTGCTAATACGATGATCGCTATGACCACCACTTTTTAAGGAGGGTCCGTGGCCATCTTATGCAAAATGTGAACAAGCGTGTCCTTACTTCCGTCTTTAAAAGCATGGTAGCGTGAAATTTTCGCGAATGTGTTTTCTCGCAATTCAGCCTCATACATTTGCTCCTGAATGAATGAATGATGGATCTGAAGCTTCGTATTTATCCTTTCGATGCGAGTATTTGCCCAGCAGTGTGCTAAGCACGTAAGGCGAGAGCTGTGCTTTCACTAATGCTTAAGGAGATTACGTTTCACCCGTGTGGAGCTCAGAGATGTTTTCTAAAGTGTAAGTGGCGATGATATAATCAATCCTGAGTTGGCATTCTCATTACAAGGAGTTCGCACTCCGACAAAGTAGGTAGTCAAAGTGCTGACGAAATGTTCATAATCTAAGAGGGACTAATATACGTATTCATGAAAATGATGAATAAAGTGAGAAATTAGCTGGCACAATTTAAAGAAGGGAAATGCTGAGGGACCAAAGCTGGCGAACGACTGCACCTTCAAAGACGTCATGATTTTCTATTTAGTAGAGAGTAGCAAGCGATATGGCGGTCTGCAGGATTGGTGAAAATCACCAAAGTATCTGAGATGTCTAACTAAAGAAGTAGATCAAGATGGCGGGAAGATAACAAACTAAACCACCATCATTCTACAGATACTGGTCTAAACAAAATAAAAACAACTGCCATACGATTATTAAAAAAAGAAGTTAACTTTGCTAAACATAAGAACAAGTTGTAGTCGAAAGGCTTCAGTACATGAGTGTGCATATTGCCTACTGTTTCAGGAGAAGGTAATGATGTAGATACCTTATTCTGTGGTAATCTTGAAGCAGAATTAAGTTCCTGAGATGCCGTAGTTCCGGACAAAGAATAGCTCACACTTTCTCCATTTATAAGTAATAATTTCCTTCATAATTAGGCAGTCACCTACATATAAGATGGTAGTGGAACGTTATGTTATTGTCCCACCAACTTAGCACATTTCCCTTTCCAGCAGTGTAGGTACAGCGCCTCCAAAAAGTCTTCGCTATTGCATGGAGTTTTTGGGGACGATCACTGTGAAATTTTGAGATTATGGCCCCAAGCTTC
The DNA here is from genome assembly GCA_000797555.1 of Oesophagostomum dentatum. Lineage (NCBI taxonomy): Eukaryota > Metazoa > Nematoda > Chromadorea > Rhabditida > Strongylidae > Oesophagostomum > Oesophagostomum dentatum. The sequence continues at coordinate 6,080 of KN551066.1, read as the reverse complement.
CATTTTATGTCGCTACACTGGTTGCTGTAGATCACTGTCACTGTCTCTGCTTTGGCTGTAGAGCATGCCTGAAAGTGAAAGTAGTCAATTTTTAACTCCACAATTTCGCCAGAAATGATCGCAAGCAATCGAAATTTTTATGCTGGACTGCTAATGGGCAGTAGACCACGAAACAAGATTAGGACGTCTGGGAACTATTTTGGCTCAGTTATGGGGATGACCAAAAGATACCCACTTTCGAAAATCTTTGCCTCCTCTTTCACCTTATGTATGCGTTTCTGCCATGTTTAATATATGTACAGGAATACATAAATAGTGGACGGTGTGCTACTGAACTGCCTACGGATCACTACTTTTTATCAGCTCTGAACAGAAATAACGAGACTTCATGCCCTTTAAAGGCAGCGTACCACCAAATTTTCGCCAGTGAGCTATTAGGGTAGGAATGTGGCCAAGGGTCTGCTCTACTTTCCTATCACAGTAGCACTCTCTATTTCTTGCTAGTTTTCGAGAAAACCTGGGAAATTTCCCTAGCAATGTACGAGTAAGACTAAGCGAAACACGTTAGAACAAGGCAGAGCGAAACAGTAACCATTCATTCATTTCATTTTGACACATCGCCTCGGTATGTGAACTCGAACGATGGCTACAAAAGCATGCCTTTCTAAGGACTTAGTACAACTAATAGCGATTCTAACTGTGGTAGGGATGTTTAGGAGGTCCAGAGCGACATTCCTACCACAATAGCTCATCAACAAAATTTTGGTGGTACACTGTCTTTAAGTCACATGCAGAAAAATTTTTTGGAGCTCGTTGGATGCGTATGAACAGGAGCCACCACGATCTAAAACGGGATATGGTCAAGATAGCCGTTTAACCGATGGAGACGAAGAGGCACAAAATCTGGCCAGAACATCGTACATTGAAACTTCCCCTTTCAAATACCATAAAAATACAAAGCAGAAAATATATCCTGGCAAGCTTTTGCACCTCTTCGTCCTCATCTGCTAAACCGCTATCTTGGCCACGCATCCTTTTTGGATCGTGGTGGCACCTGTTTAAACGCGTCTAAAGAGCTACAAAAAACTTCTTGCGGGTGGTTTGAAGGGCATGAAGTCTCTAAGATTTAGTACACCCCTTTACGTGGTTTCAGGGATTCCTGTCGACTAATCAGCGGTACATTAAGGAGCCAACTCAGCAACATTATTTCTGTCCAGAGCTTTTGAAAAGTCGTTCCCTATGTAGTTCAGTAGCACACCCTCCTCGATGCATTACCGTATATTAAACGTGACAGGAACGCATAGGCAGAAACAGAGGGGATCAAGATAGTCAAAAGTAGGCATTTCTGTTCACCCCCATAATTAAGTCAAAAATTTTCCCAGGTGTCTTGGTACTGTATTGTGGTCTACGGCCCAAGAGAAGTTTACCATATAAATTTCGGTTGCTTGTGATCACTTCTAGCGGGAACGGAGGGTACGAAATTGACTCCCTTCGCATTCAAGGCCGTGTTCTACAGCTAAACCGATAGAACTGGGAAACAGTGTGGCGACATAAAAACGAGGCTTAAAGGCAGCGTCCAGGTAAAATTTCCGTAATCTCGTTTCCTTACGATTCATATATCGGCTGATAGCGCTCAGCAAACTTGGTTCAACCATACTATTTGTTCTTCAAAAAATTCCATGCGAGTCGTTTAAAAAGATGCGGAACTTTCAGCGTGGACGAGCTGTTATATCAGTAGATCAGAGCGGAAGAACTGCTTCTTCCCCAACTCTAAAAGTATAGTAAGGTTACTGCTAAGTTCTGTTAGGGTTGGATCATCCTCTAGAGTGGAAATCTGCCTAAGTTTTCCTTAGTTATTCATAAAATGAAGCTTTTTATCACTTTTATACGCCTCTGAGAGGTAGGTCACATCGATTATCCAAGAAAGAGATAATCGGTGGCGGCGAGAGAATCAGACATCGATTTTGATCGGTGACATCCTTGATTGAGTGGCATGGGCACTGGCAGGTTTTGGGCACTACGGTGGCTGGACGCTGCCTTTAAGGCCATTTCAAAATTTCATAGCGATCGGACAACTTTTCGCAAACTTACTCTGTTCTGCAAAATTGCGAAGGCTCTTTTGGGGTATTTTATTACTGATAAAATTTTTACGAAGTATTATCTTAGATCTGGAGAATTTCATAGCAGTATTTTATTTCATAGCAGTGATGGTCGGATGGAAGTGAGGATCAGTGGCAAAATTTTTAGTAGTTGAGCAAAAAACCTCATGGTGGATGTTACTTCCAATCTACTGGCATAAGCTTTGGAGCATCCTAGGAAAAATTACCTTTGCCTGCACGTTTTGGTATAGAGACAAGCTTAAAAAGAACGCGGCTTGCAACTTGGACGAGATCGCTTGCCCGAATGTGGGAAGCCCCACCCTTTGCGGTGTGATGTTGCGGACACGAGAAACTCGCGCAAAAGACATTCCCGTGGACGAGTTCTATGTTCCATTCTGCCGAAGCGCAGTACAACTTTCCAACGTGAGATTTATATCGAGATCGATTTCCAATACCTTTGAAGCCTACGGATGTAGAGGTTCAGCTAACACGCACGATGGCGTGGACACCGTGTTTGCGAAATCGCTCAGGTATCTGCGACAAAGCTTCTAAAGAAACAATCTCAATCAGGAGCGATATTTGGGCAGGAATTTCTGAACCCTAGCATTCCTCCAGATGCGCGGTTCAGCACTGATCAAGTAGGTACTCAAAGTGCGTTTTAGGCATGGGCGCTGTCTTCAAACAACATTTTTCTTCTTGGGATTCCGA
>KN551063.1:20865-35350 GCA_000797555.1 Oesophagostomum dentatum | reverse complement strand
ATTCGAGAAAAAGAAACCTTTCAGAAGTAACTTTAAACAACCTATCATCAAAATTTCTTTGATGCCTTAGCATGAGCAAGTAGGGATATCATTCTGGAGGATTAGAGGATTAGACAAAACGCCATCCATCCTGAAACATCCCCGATATGCAATTTTGCGGACCGTAACAAAGACTCGGTAATCAAGTATTAATAGCTGTCTTGTGATCCACTGCTTCTCATAGTTCCTTTATGTAGACACTGTGACTACAATCAGATACTTTCAAAGATTAACACTTCACTTTCATACTGAATTTAAAGTAACCGCGTACAAAATGATTAAATCACTATTTCTGTCTATGCATTCCTGTAAATCAAAATGTAGTGTCTCCGTACATTTTTAATACAAAACCGACATGTGGGAGGTGCTCATTCGAGTCGAACATATGAATTAGTATATAAGTATATGTAGTAGTAGCTCAGCCATTCACTAATTAGCTCATTTGAACGATAATTCGATTTGATTCTCAGTTTTCGTTCTGTACCCTTTAAGGAGTTGCTTTTCTTTATTGTTTTAGTATAATACCACTTCCTCCATAAATACTTGTGCTTTTATCAAAGTAAGAGCTCCCAGAAAGTTCAAAATTTATGAAAATTCATAGAAAGCTTCCGCCAGAGGTGAAACTAGGTACCCTTCTGGTACTGAATCACCCAGACCGTCAAGGAATTTACTAGGGACAAATTTGAAAGAATTGAAAGATTGTCGCGGACTTCAGCTTTCATTAGCATTGCCGAGTAGGTCATGCCCAAAGACAGTGTGTCATCAGAACTTTAGTAGCAGCTTTTTCTAGGTTAACTTTCAGCGGAGGACTGCTATACAGTCCTATAATAGTAGCAGCCTCAAACACCTGTCCATTTTATAGAGAAAAACACTACCAGGCATAATTCTCCACTAATAAAATCTACAGCACTTCAAGATTCGAAAGGCAGAACGTAGCCTAGGTTTCATGTTCGGACTACTCCTTTTTGTATGTTTGCTTTCGATGGCGTCTAGGCGGTGGAAATAGCAAGGTTTCCTTCCCTTCGTATAAAGCGCTGCTTCGAGTTCTGTATTCTAGTATGCTGTGGTTTATATTAGTAGAAAATTCATCGAGAAAAAGGCATTTCTTCATAACTAGTACCTTTCATCAGTTGTTGGTGTGGTAGAGCAGTAAGCACAAGATTAATTCCTACGGGCATCCACAGTATGAGGGTGTCGTCGAATACTGTATTGTCTGCAGCGAACATGCACCAACGAGCAAATATTACATTTATTGACGTACCTTAACGATGCGTACATGTTCGAGATGGCACATTTTCGGATTTTTTTACTACTGAGTGCAAACAAGACGTTTTAAGGCAACTGCAACTGTGATAATTGGCTTGTTTTCAATTTTCACTTAGTTTCCACCTCTTCTTGCAACACTTCAACTCAACAGATGCTTTAAAAAGTTCGTTTCGACATCTCATTTGCGCTTGAATTTCTCGACAGCTATAAGTAAAAGTCCAGAAGTGGCGGGTTAGTCTCAGAATGAATCTAACCATAAAAGAAAACACATTGAAGCAGTAGCTGTAACATCCTGAAAATGGATGCATCTCCCTAATGGAACGCCACAATCTCATAAAGTCTTTCTTAGCACTCAGGAAGAAGAACAATCTCAAAAATACGCCATCAAAAACACGTACACATCATTAGTGAGGATCAAAAACTCAATCTCAGGTTTTTGCTCGTCAAATACGAAGTTTGGTGCGTGTTCGCTGCACAAAACACCGTATTTGACGGCACCTTCATACTGTGGGTACTCGTAGGAATTAATCTTGTGTAGTAAGCACGCCTTTGCCTACCGTTCTACCAGAAAAAAAAACTCATTGAGCAGAAGACGTTATCTTTGGCTAGAGATCTTCAGAATTTGAAACAAACACTATCCGATTCATAAAACTCTTACTCTAGCAATGGTTGAGTAACAAAGGCGCGGAGTGTTCTCTAATCTCATCAGGACGATGAGCAAAAAATCACGTCTGCACCTCTGCTGTCTAGACTTGCCAGTTCAGCATTAAATGATCTTCTGCTCTATCATCATCTCACTTCAAGGGTTTTGAAAAGAAAATACTTTAAAATGCACTTTTATCTTTACCATCTTTTTCTAACTTCCTTCGGTTTCGGCTATGCAACGGAGGCAATTCATTTAACAGTAAAACGGCTGCTTCAGAAACCGTCCATATATAATTTTTTCAAATACGCATAAAGTTAAACCTTGTTCTGTGCAAAAGAAACCGAGAGGAGCAAAGGACAAGCACACTCGGGGAGAAATTTGATCGCATAGAGAACATTCACATTTGTGTGGTTACGGTAAGTAATTAGTGTGTTTATGGATACAGCTGAAGAGCAGCAGATTTGGCAAAACGAAGGAAGCGCATCGCTTACAAATAGAAATAGGAGACCGTATTTACTGTTCTCTTCGCTTTTTAATAGATTTTGTTTCTCTAAACGAGGAAGCCCAGCAGGAGCTGACTGTGCGCACAGCGATATCGTGACATAAGATTAATGAAGTGGAGTAACCTTGACCGGAGAGACACAGTTCGCAGCTATAATGCTGTCGATAAGTCCACTTCTCACTTTCTGCACTTTGTCGAGGTTTCATAGAACTTGTAACTGCTCGAATAACCGCCTATGCTGTGAAATGTTCCATTTAAGTCAAAGTTTCTTCAGATTTCCTATTTTTAGCTGCGTTTTATGTACCTATATGTTACTGCCGACAAATTGCCATTCCGTTTTCTTGAGCAAAGAACTCTCGTGGAATATTACGTTCAGTTTATGAAGAAAACTCTTCATAATTCCTAGCTGTCATGCAAACCATTTATTCCCACACTCGATCCTGTGTTCCTTAGCAGCCCCGCAGCATTATATTCTATCTCACTGTCGCTCAGCAAATTTAAAAAAAATAAAAAAATTAAAATGCGAGCTGGGGTAACCTTTGTATACCCAGAGTAGTGACATCACAGGTGTCATTCAATATAAAAGTGACCAGGAATGGAACATTTCCCACCAATATATATTTTAGATATATCAAAACAGTAGCATAGCCATGTTCAAGTAAATATTGTTTTCTTGTTGAGAGAATGCGCAATTCTGGGTAACTCTGAGCAAATTTAGGTACTTACGCTGGTCGTAATCCGTATAAGCAAAAATTTAGCATTTTGGCTCCTTCTACATAGCCTAACATCTCTGCCATTACCTTGTCTAGTGCCTTGGAAACATACATCCTTGTCGTGGAACCTCAATCACACAGATTTGGGTAGCACACTGTTTTCTCTTCGTAATCTGGATCGTCATACTTCAAGTTAATAAGATACATGCACTTTACATTTTCAAAGGAAATCTCATTTAGCTTTGTCATAAAAAGAACAAAAAATGTTTCCGAGTATATCAGATGCGCAAATTCTGAATAGGAAAACGGTGTTGGTTAAAAACATCACTCATCAAACACTCAGAAGATTTTCAACGACTCATCTCATGATTGAATAGCGTTCGAGAGTCTGCGCTTCAAGATATGTATGTGAAGAAATTCGTGGATGGGTTGTCTTTCTCGAGTATGCTGCACGAAAAAAAAAGTTTTACCATGCCATCCATACATCCACCTCTCCAAAACTGGCGAACACCAGGTCTGCGAAAGTGAAGAGATTTTATCTGGTAAAAAGGTAATTTAGTAGATATTTTTCGACACTACAGCTTTCTGTAGCTTTCCTGTTGGCTCTGCTTTCATAATCCACCGAGATCTGAAGACACATTTCGAGCACGGGTGCTGTACCTAATTTAATGTTGATAGGTTTAACAAATTTCAAAGATACTGCAAGCGAGAAAATCGCGAGAACATATTATGAAGGCACCGAAGACGATCCATGTCGTTACTAAATTACTCTGAAGTCAGAAGGTGCTATTTCCTGTCTAACCGTAGTTATGAGATAGACATCTTGTTTGGTTTTCTTTTTTTATTTCAAGAAGATGAATTATCGGGATAGGAACCAGGAGGGAAGTTAGGCCAGAAAGTTTGTGTCTATGTATTATTCTCATTCGCTATACACCTAGACGGGGGGACGTCCGAAAATTGTTGAAAGTGGTCTACAGGTAAAGGAAAAAATTGAAATATGTAGGGACCAGTTTCCAAAGATAGTTTCTATTAGTAATTTGACGATACAGGGTTTTATTTTCAAATGTTTGAAAAAATATTTTTAAAATTTGCACAACCTAGTTGTCATCGGCTCGCATTCGGCCGCTTCTCTTTTGGCTCCGAGGGGCCACGCCTTCGAATAAAATTTCTGCGACCGCCACTGCTAAAGCCCGCTGGATGACCCATCATTTCGCGTAATTTACCAGCAGAATCAGGCGTCTCCAGCATAGCAACTCTCTGAGAAAAGGAAATGGTAATCTATCATCTCCGACGTTTTTATTTTAGGTCCACAGTCTGTATAGCTGCGGTAGTCCCACTTTCTGCGGTCACCTTAGGATGGCTCTGTGGACACAGTATAGAGAACGGATGATAGAGTGAGATCATTTTTTGGATGACTTCTGCTAGCCACGTCCATTTGTGCAGAGCAGAGTCGACTCGATGCAAAAGGCGATGTGTTCGCAAGGGCGCATGCGGCTACAGATGAATGACATCCGATCGCGGAGTTTACACAAAACCTCGTCCCAACGCCAAGAGATCCTTCGGCGGCGCGGCGTCGCCGGAAGCCCGTCCGTCGTCCACCGGAAGGGGTTTTGCACCGAACGCACAAAAACCGCCTTCTGTCAACTGATGAAGAGCCATCGCTCTAGAGGTTGATGTGAGACCATTGACATTCTTCATCGTCGGAATTCTGAACCGAAATTGGGCTCCGCCCCGAATTCGCCTGCTTTTAATGTCATTCGCATGGCCGACGGCTCCACGTGCTGTCTCCCGGTCCTCCTCCTCCGAGCTCCTCCGGGTCCTCAGCCACTGCTCGCCCCACCGTATCTTTTCAGTTTTCATCGCAGTCGTTACGTGTTCGCTGCTATTGATCGGGATCATTGTCTCTCATCCAACGCTCTGATTCTCATCGATTTATCAGTGCAAGTTTCTTCACCTTATTCTCCACTTCTGGTCACTAGTGCAGCAGGACAAAACACTTCTATCTGATACTGGACAAAGGACAAAACATCTCCACTTAACCCAGTCTAAATCTCTGTTTTTCAAGTTTCCGAATCGTGTACGGCTGATTAACCTTTCTGTGCAGAACTTCAGCCTTGCTGATATCTTACGTGACCAAAAAGAGCTTCAGAATTTTGAGGTCTAATTTCAGATCATATTACTTTCTTAGTTTCGTTTTAGTCTTGCTAAGTGCCTACTTCCCTACTTCTTTCAAAAGTTAAACAATGACACACTATTTGCTTCCTAAGGTACTAGCCAGCTGTTGATCTTAATTATGCAAGCCATGACTGAGTTACTTAGGTAAATGTCGTGTCTCTCATTTCTAGATTAACCGTAAAACCCTACCCGTTCATAAAAGCCATCGGTACTGTTCACTGAAAAATAACGAAGGCCTCATTTCCTCGTGTCCCCTACGATGCCTGCACAGGACCATTAAAATATAGTTATAACAAAAGAATATTTTTGGTATTTAGTTTACGTTAGCTCATGTGGTACTTTGAACACACAGTCACGCATTGGCTGAACCATTACGTGCTTATTTCCTACTGTTGCAGGTTCTCTGATTAGAGAACCTCGGCATTTTCTGTTTGTGACAGCCTCGCAGGCGAAAAGAAGTAGATGATCGTTTCCCACTGTATTTTTCTGCCGTTCACTGTAGTATCATTGCCTGAAATAGAAGAGATGGATAAGCTGGAAAATATCTATCATTGTTTGCTGTTAAAACACCTCCCTTTACACTAAACTTATGAAGTATCATACTACAAAAATTTAATAGAACTTGACAGCCAGACTTTAATATCCGAAATGTCTGGTTCAGGTAAATAAAGGGTGAAAATTATTTTCGCGACCCGTCTTCCTGCAGTCTCGATCGCAAAATTTCATACCGTAACCGGACCAGATCTTAAATAACCAACACTAAATGTTTCCGATCTTAATATCACTGATGTTTATCGCTATGATTTCTTTTACACCTCATACTCACCAGTCTTGATAGACCCTTGTACTAAAGCTACTTCTAGGTGACGTTCCTTCAAAAAATTAGGTCCTAATTGAATTTGGTCTAATAACATTCTTATGACATCGAAGAAGCTAGTATCTGCGCTGTTTTTCATACTGTATACTATACATTCTGAGCTGGTTGACTGTGGGACATAACCATTCTTTTCTTCCTTCCAACCTCATCCATGTAACACAGCGCGTGAACGCTAAGCGAAAACAGAACTCGACCTCCTTTTCGGAGTTTACTCGTTCAACTCAGACATTTATGCGATCCACGAACTAATGCTAATTTCAAGTAAAGTCTGGAAAAACTCTACACTCAACAAGAACTGCACAGATTGTGAGCTTCTGCAAGATACTTATAGTGTAGGGTCATTACTTACAACAATAAGCCACGAGTCTAGCAATAAGATGTCACTGTAAAAAAGCGAGAAGATAGAAATGCAAGGATGCTAGTTGTTGAGGTACGGGTGATGAGTTCATTCATGCTTTCAGTTCTTCATAAACAATAGAAAATGCGCTGATATTAGGACGAGAGATGCAAGAGGAAACTCTCATAATATGGAAAAGGCTGAAGAAGACACACATACCGAACCGCATGGCGATCAGGATTGACAAATAATACGTTAAATTGTTGTTAGGGGATTCTTATGCTCCTTTAGCTAACGATACAGTGTTTGCTAGGTAAAAGAATTATGACCATAGTCGACCTAATATTTTATCCTATCTTAAGAACATCATCCACAATAAAAATAGTGCTCTTCTCAGTTTCCTAATGGGAATAGAAATACACTAAAAAATTATAGAGCAAGAATTGCGAAATGAGTCTCAGACAGAAAATACTTACCTTTCACATTTCGATGCTAAAGTCTGAAACGTATAAACGAGTGACCGATTTGTTGAAGCACTACTTTGTGACAATGAGTGCCGTCACCTCTTTAAATGGAAACCTTGGGTCGATTGACTCGTCCGCAAGATTCAAATCTTCGAAAAGTTCAGGCTTTGAAATTCTGGTGACAGGCTTCTCGCCAGATTCTCTCATGATCCCGTTAGTCCAACGCTAATTGCAAAACCTGTGTGGAATCATCCATCATCATAAAAATCACGCTAATTTTAGCATGTGCTGCATTTTAAAGAGCAAGGAACAGGTTACGGTGTTTATGAGGTTTTCAAGTCCAGTGAAAAAGGAAGCCCGAGCGCTTCTCAGCTTCGTTTATCTTCTTCTTTAAACTTGCCGAGAACTATTAGCAAGTCAGATTTTTGCAGCATCACATCATACTAGTAAATATTTAACCCAGAACGACGTTTGAGCTCATGCACGGCTTAGGGGTGGGTACCGGGGCTGTGATTGGTTAGCTCACAGCTCCCGCCAGCAATGGCTTTTGCACAGTTATTTGCGGTACTGTAAATAGATAGCAGCAAGGGCTATATAATCGTAGAAATATAAATGCCCCGGCTTGCTTGCTAACTGGAGGCCTCATCGTTTTCGAACAACACTTTCTGCTACTTTTAGACTTAGTAAGCGAGTAATGTGTAACGATACGCCAAAGAACACTGTCATGCTACAAGTCAGAACAAGAGAAGTGAATGCCAGCTTTGTCTCACTTGTTCGTACTTGTATGCGACGCGATGCGTGGACGTGCAAAGGGAATGCTGAATCATCAATGAGTTATCTCTGAAGGTGTATGCTGGCGCGTCGCAGTCTGAATTGCTGCTACTATACAACCTACTGATCTCAGCCTTTTTTTATAGTAAAAACATTCAGACCTTGCCGAATACCTCTGTGCAAGACAGATATTCCATTTTCTCTGCAAGACGATCAGTGCTAGGACCTGATTAGTTCCAAATATATGCAGTTCTTTTTCTTCTATGAACGTGATTGCGTGATTGACTAGAGAGCCATTCTCATCCTTTATGTCTTTTCGACCCACCATAAAAAGAGAAAACGATAGGTTGAGAGGTGTAGGTGACCTTCTAATTTCTTTTTCTAAAGACACCCACAGACACGCTGATTTTAGCAAAAAGGGTAAGCGTTACGCAAAGAATTAGAGTGCGCAAAAGAAATGATCTCGAATTTGTGAGAGAAAGGTTGAAGTGTAAAATTTAAAATTGGCTCAGTAGGTGCATTTAGTTGCTCATCAAATCTTAGCTATAGTTTGTTTATTATTTCGTTAGTTGAAAAACACCAAACAGGCAGAAATCTAGCACACCACCATTAAAAAGCGGTTCAACATTATTTGGATACTTCTAGACGTACTAAACCGTTGCGAAATTAGCGGAACACTGTTCAACATCATTGTAATAGGTCAAGGAACTTTTAAAAAAAACTTCCTAAATAGGACTAGTCGTACACTAGTCGTAGCAGGTTTGGAATCGAATACTATGGAAACAGTATAGTTAAAGCCACGGTGTGTAGATCTATAGTGATTTAGCTCTAGGATAGCCAGAAAAATACTGCGTAGTGAGTCATGGCTATGATAATATTTTCTTTTGCTAAGACAGCAAACATCCAAACTTTTAAAGGCAGAGTGCATGGAAATTTGTTTTCATTTTTGATTGTGAGAATGAGCCAGATTCAAAAAAAATGAGAGCTCTTCTACGTCGTCAGACCAGGCTCCAAGATATCGAGAAGATACAGCGAGAATAATGAAAATGGATACTAGTACTCTACCAACGTTGTTTCTGGAACAACCTAAGCCATCTGAGATACCAGTTTCATGTTTTAACTGTCCTTTTGGTACGAGAGTAGATGTTGTATTCTGACTTTATGGCTGATGTCGGCCCTCGCCCCAATTAGAATCCTCACTTTTTTCGAAAATGAGAGAACTTTATATTGCCAGCGTTTCAATCTCGGATAGAACACTGGGTCCATCGCTATTCTGAGAATGAGAATAAAAATTTCAGCCCACATTAAATTTGATTAAATTTTTCTTCAGCTAACATATGTATTAGGTCTTATTTTGCTACATAAATTTTTTACGTCATATTAAATTAGTTGGCTTCTAAACTGTGAGGAAATGCGAAAACCCGAACACTAGCGGCAGAGCTAACGAAATAGTGACTAGTATGTACTATTTATATGAGTGCAGTTTAAATTCGTCACCTCTTAAAAATATCTTTACAAGACGAATTCTTTTTACTCATCCTTTTAAACCTTCTGTAGACAACACTCTTAAGGATCACATGCGTGTCGTTATAAAAAAAGGTAACATACATCTTTCACCGGTCAGAGGATTAAAAACTGCTCGCTGAAGATGACTTTAGTTTCACTTTAAGATTTTGCACGACGTGCATACCTGTTTGTAAAAATCACATGCATGCCACTGGTATCTTTGGCCAAACTTCAACGAAAAAAAACCTTCAGATTTCCTGAATTTTTAGTCCCGTTGTAGATGATCGCCTGAAAATCGCGTGAACTTCTACACGCAGTTAGTGATCGTTCTCTCTATGTAAAGAGGGAACTACTTTGCAAATACAGACTTACTCTCAATAAGTTCATAACGTTTGAGGGCTCTAGCAAGGTTTCTGGGGGTCTACTAAGATCTGATTGGAGATGCCAGACAACTCTGTCTTTCTTAGCTGTGTATAGCTTTTCTCTTAATACTCCCTTTCTATGTTTAGCTATCTTTCTATAGAGCACATTTTAACTCCTTCAATCCTTGAATTCCAAATTTTCCCATATTTTGATTCTTGTTTTCTTTTTTATCTAATGGTATTGGTTTCGTTCGATTCCTTAAGAAACCAGGAACCTGATACTCGATCGAAGAAAAGTGATTAATGCACAATTTCTTGCTGTTTTCTTTGGGTTGAAGGCCGTGTAGGCATCATGTTTGATAGATCACCGCAACGAATAGTTTGCCATGTTTGAAATGCGTTGAAAAAACACTACCAAAATCTGTTATTGTTCCAGAATGCAGCTTTTTTTACACACGTGAATGTCATAAGATCAAACCTAGGAAAACTGTTTACAACTGTTATTTCTACTTCTTGAAGAGGATATAAAGAAAACGTCAGTGCTAATCTCGTCACAGACAGTCGCATGTTCTTTAACTGCGACCACTTCCTCGGTCACCTGCCGAACTTTGATTAGTTTTCTTTGATCGTACTGGAACTGACTTCAAAGAACTTAATTCAGTTTTATGGAACAGTCACAGTGTTGGATGAAATAAGTTTTCTTAGTCTAAACAATGCGATTGTTTTGTTTCAGACTGCGATAATTTATCCTTAACGTTATTATTCCATCGCTATTTCTTGATTGAATTATACCCCGCTATGAATCTAATGAATTTTCTGCTGTGGAACTTTTAATTCAGGAAAATTGTAAAAAAAACTAGCGCTTATGACCTCAATAATCACTACAGATAATCATTGCCTGCCCTTCCATGCTTTGTGTAGGGAGAGTTGAGCATTACTGTTAGAAATACATGTAGTGAGGAAGGATACCGGGCAAAAAGTCATGTCATTTCAGCATGGCGCAGTAGGTAGTGTCGTTGCCTGAAGGAAGTATGGTAAAGGGATCAACTCCGCGCTTCGGCGTTCCATTTCTATGTTTCTTGGTTTTTTTTTTAACTTGAGATGCAAATAGGCTCATAAGCACTTGTGCTTTACAGTTTTTTTAGGGAGAAATATGAACCTTATTTCTGAACATAGCCTAGTACGTACGCAAATTTTGTCGCGCTCATCAAAAATAGAGGTATTCTAAAAGCAGCACCCACAGAGAAAAAAAATGTTTCTAATTTTTGTTTGTTTGAAATCTCGTCACCAATTTCTGGGACTCAAGACTTGCTTTTCCAAAAATTTGAGTAAAAAATGCAGACCTCGGGCGAAATACCGCCCTTTTCCTTGTCCTGTTCCAAGACAAATCTAGGCTAAAGTATTTATCGAGCTTATTTTGACAGTACCTCAGTGGCGAGCATGCTTGCACCAGTTGTATAAAAGTGGATTTTTAAGAATTTATAGTAGTACGTTACCACTGGCAGTATCATAGGGCCATAGAAGCAGTTTGGCTCGATCTTTTTTTTTACCATAGAAAGCTCTGAAACAAAGTGAGACCAAATGCTTTATTCACGACGGATCAAGAAAAATTGCGTCGCTCCGCCCAAGTCTGCGTTTTCTACTCAAACTTTCCCTAAAAACACCAACTTTCGAGTTGTTTCCTTCTACAGTTGTTCTGAACTTGGTGGCAAGATTCCTCTTATCAAAGCATTACAGGCTACGCATTAATTACCCGCACAGATTCTGCGGTACAACTAAAAACAGCGAAGCAGATCCACAAATTGTTCTGTAGGTGCTGCCTTTAAGGTAACTTTAAGCAACCTAGCATCTCAGTCTCTTTGATGCCTTGCCATAGACCACGATTAGGCTATTTTCCTATAAAAGACTTAGATGAAGTGTGATCAGCCCTGAAACTTTCTTCATACTCGATTTTGCTGGCCATGACAATCGTACGATAATCATCCCTGTGAATCTAAAGGATCATTGTAAAGACTCGAAATAGACAGCTACTGAAAGCTCAGAGTTCTCCTTCTGAAAGCTTAAATCGCTAGTGGACAAGTCATTGTCCTCCACTTTATGTATTTTTGCTACCTGTGGTTTTATATAAACCCATTATCTGGAAATAGCTGAATGCAGGTTTATCCGGCAAACCCGTCCGAAGAGCTCAAAAACGCAGCAGATCCAGAAAGGCCCGCTTTGTGCTACTTTTACTTGCTGCCTCAACCAGCCTCAGTGGCTCGTTTTTGCGTCCGGCGCCCGCTTCCCACGCCACCTCCATAACGCAGGATTCCTGTCCCATCTCATACGGCTGCACAAAAACTGAGATGCAGAACCGGAAGAAAACGTGAACGAGGAGCTGATCGATGTCGCCCCCACGGATTTCGACCGACCACGACGACATTTGCCCCACGTCGGGCTTTCTGGACGGGCCCCTAATCTCCATGGGGGTTTTTCGACCTTGTCTTAGGCGCGTGGGCTGGCAGGGGCGTCCTGTCCTTGACGGTTCACCTCAAATAAATAGCTCATAGCTCCGCTGTACGGTACAGTCGAACTTTCCCGCTGAGGGACAACTGCGGTCGCTCGGTTGAACTGCTCGTGTACTTTACTTCTTACCTACTACTACCATCTGCCTATCTACCGCACGAGATGCATTTTCGCACATCAGCCGTTCGTTTCCGATGTTCGGAACCCACTAATGGATCTGTCTCATCGCGTGTCGTCTACTTACCTCTTAACCTTAATTACGTTACTATAACTCATTCGCGTAACCATTACTCATAACATAACAAAGCTCTGTAAATATTTTCCTTTGATCTCCGAGGGCTGCTTTTGAAGAGAGTTATTGTGGGCTGACTCCAATATATGCCTACTTCTACTCTTATCAAAAAAATCTCTTTGTGTCAGTTTCGGTAATGTTTCGGAACGGTCGCCATTAGATATCTTTTCCATCGCTTTAAAACTAATATATATGCCTAGATTTCTTCCTTTGAAGTTCAATGGTAGTTATTTATTCCACCAGGATACATTCTATTTCTTCTGATGTTTACATTTCGTATGAAGCGTATTTATTTGCCCACGAAAATAAGATAGTCACTCTAAAGAAACATCCTTGGATGACTGTGATATTTATGTGCGACAATTTCTTCCAGTTCTAAGGACAATTTCCTGAGAAAAATAAACATTCGATTCTGAGAAATGCTGCTGTACCGGATTCCAGAGGCAAGTCTCGTGTTCAAGAGCTCAGCAAACTGTTGTATTTTCCTCGCAGTTAAGAAAAGTTCATCCTTTTAACTAGTTCAGACTACGCGGACCAACGACACGCCAGTGCACACAAATAAATTATCTTAAATCTTCCACTTGCATAATTTTCTGTTCTCATTTTTGCATAGCTTTCTCCTCAACGTATTTCTCACCTTACTGGTAAGCTATAGCTACTTTCATTCTGAAAACATAGGCTTAATTCGTGAAGTAGAGATGCAACTGCCTGACTTGTGCGTAGACCATATTTACTGTAGCATTACGACGGTGTTACTCCCCGCAGTGACATACCCAGCGAAACAACACTGGATCGGATTGTCGTCAACGTGTTATACATGTTCGTTCTGATATTTGCCTTGCCGATGTACTCTGACGTGTCGTTGTTTGGTTTGGGTCCAGGTGCTGAGACTAACTGACTCACGAACTCGGATTTTTCTCAAGACAGGTCGACCCAAGACACTAGTCTCGTAAACATAAGAATCTAGAATCTAGACTCAAAGAAAATTTTTTGAAGAAATTACATCAAGTTATCGACAGCCATTCTTCAGTTCTCATGTTACTAACTGCTTTGACGAAAGGAAACGTGCCCATAATGATGAAACAAATATTTTGTTTTTTCTTTTTCTTTTTCGTTTCGAGAAGATTCAATGGCTTTGGCAGAAATTCTATTATTTCCTCACTATTCCGTTCCCAAACTCCTCCTTCTTCTATTTCGTTTGTCATTTTTTTGGAGCATCAAACGTCGCACGGTCTCTACTGAGTCACCAGCTTGATATACGACAGGCCAGACTACGACCCAAGGTTCAAGACATGGGCGACAATAAAATGGCCTATATATTTGATGCTTACCGCTTTAAGCTTTACTAGACAGCTGTACATTTTTAACATCCTTCATTATCCACCACCTGCTCTTCTACTATCTCTTCGTACCTTGGCGCGTCGCAGTCTAAACTGAAAGCCAGCGAAGACCTGCTCATATCCTTAAGAGTGAATGGTAATTCTTCCGTTATGTTGAGTACGACCACTCTACATTGTTTTGTTCGTGGATTTCGAAACATTACTCTCCTCGAAGCCTATAGAAGGCTTTATTTTATTTTTCTTCTCAGCATTCGGAGGATCAAACCTCCAAAAATCAATCTTCATCACTCCTCCTTCCGATCAATCAAATCAGCGATTTCTTGAACCATGCTTTTTTGGCTGAACGCGCAGAATTTTTCTGAATGACCTATTGCGCCTCCGTGCTGCAGCCGAAGAGTTTCGCGCAGTTTGCAGTGCAGAGACGGATTGGTTTCAGCGGCAGTTGCGGCGACGATAAACCGCTTCCGCCGCCGGCGCCGCGCCGCTCTCGACGGCGGGAACGGTGCGTACGCCGGCGACGACGTCCTTCAGTGCATCTGTTGTCCGCGTCGCGCCTACTCACATCTTACTCGCACCGCTAATTGCAACTCACGTCATGTGTGCGTTCGTCGCCTTCCTGTTCTCTAGCAGTCACTTTCCAGATATGGGCAGATCGCTGTTCTTAGCTGTTTTGGTGTTCGCCTTTTGGCA
>KN551060.1:0-21532 GCA_000797555.1 Oesophagostomum dentatum | reverse complement strand
GGTCCTTCCCTTGTAAGATATTGGCATTTATGTACTTGATTAGCATCTCGTAGTGTCACTGAGGTCATGCTCGGAGAAACTACTCCTCCACTGATAAGAAATTATGCTATCAAAATACAAATTCTCTGGTTACATCATATGTGCAAGAAAATGTGAACAGAACGTATCACGATTAGGCAATCTACCAACAGGTCTTCCGATGGACATAAAGATGGGGACTTATGTTTAGTGAAAAGACACCATTGTGGGGTTCTGACCCATTGCAGGAATGAATTCTCCCTACATTCGCAGTAGCAATGTCCGAAATACTGGGCTTTTTTTCAACGTTTTGAACCCAAACATGAGTAGAGATAGTAGTGAAAGTTGATAAGCACTGCCTTAAAAGATAGTCCTTCATTGTAGTCTATCCGTCTTGTTCTCTAAGAATAAGTGTTGGACGTTCTAGGGTCTTCTTTGCTATCCTGACAAAACCAACAAAACGTCCTAGCAGCTCTGCACTTAAACATGTTCTCTAGTTCAATTAGTAGTAAAGTTTTAGTACAGTAATAAAGTTCAACTTTGTTCTTAGCCCGAATTAATCGGATTAAATTCAAATGAATTGTCTCGGAATATAGGTGGAAGCAGGACTGATGGTGACGACTACTACCCTTCAAGTCCAAACGCTTTCGGCAGTTCGACATTGCACCGAACTCAAAAGTATTCTCGAGTAACCTAAATGGAAGAACGGTAAAGCATCAGTTACTCTATTGTAACTCGGCAGAAAATCGAGTTAAAAACAAAACTAACTTGGATGTCTCATTACTCTGACCGTATCCCGATCAAATATCTAGTTGATTACTATAACTATATATAATTCGTCAAAGCAAAAGCTATGCAAAAACGACGTCTTGCTAAATACGAGATTTATTTGATAATGTTTGCGGCCGATATGAGGGATAGCACAGGAGGACTTTGCGTTGCCTCATCAGAGAGCGTTGCTACATATGAATCGATAAGGTTTCCGACTGGAAAACCCTCCACAGCCTGCAAATCTTTGTGTGGTAAGCAATCGTTTGATTGTTGGACTATAAAACAACCTCCACGGTTTTTCCCACCATCATTTTAAGCAGTACTATATTAGAGGCAGCATATACACTAAAACGCTTCTTCATTTTTTTAATAGTAATCAAGATTCTGGTTCAGCAAAGCTCGAGTAAAATGCTCCAAAATCAAACTTGGGAGGGAATTTGTCTTCGGAAGCATAGGATCAGTTGGATAAGCGGTAAAAATGTAGATGTGTGGTTCGCGGCAGCAAGTGCAACGCACAGCGAATATGCCATAAAAGAAACTTTCACGAGGAGATAGTGAAAAAAAACGACCTCGCATAGTTATCCAAAGCGCACTGGAAAGAACCAACAAGAATTCTGGTGTAAGATACCCTAATGACTGCAGTCGTGCCAGGGCATGTAAAGACAGCAAAAGCTTAGAAATTTCTCAGCGGGCAAAGTTTGCAGAAACAGCACACGCCGGCTTTAAAGGTATCTTCGTATCTTCTTGCATAATACGAGCAGCAGCCAAACCATCAAGATTCGACTGCTCGAAGATCTGCGATATATATGAGCAACAGACAACTCGTCCTAAACGGGCGACATGAGGATATAAAGGCGGGACATTTTAGTTGTTGTGAATTACAGTGCCTCGCTTCCTCTTCAGCCGGTGTACCACGTCTCCTTATGGCAAAATAAGGATGCGATGCAATTTTTAAAGAGGGAATGCTCGTGAGGGCATCATTAAGGCTACCAAATTTACACCTGCAAACTGCATCTCAACATTCTTAATAGCTAAAGGTTAGGAATTAAAACTTATAAAACTCCTGATTTAGCCACTTTTCCTGAGTTTACCCCGCTTAGGAATAAGTCGAAACAATTGTGGAAAAAAACTCCACCGGAAAAATTAGAAATTCGCAGCAGTACTACTTCGAATGCTGGAGCAAGATTTTAAATAAGTGTAGTTCAATACTGGATACGAATTACATTTCATTTTGTGTCAAAGCTACTCGTCGTGCCTTTAGTAACTTTTGAATGGTTTTCAGACATCAGAGGCAGTTTGATCATTCAGTATAGAACTCACTGCAGCTTTTAACCCAACCGTGATCAGGTCATTCTCTTTCGTCAATCGATACTGATCGATGATAAAGGTATTCTTGCCAAGCTATTTTCTGCCCCGAGATTTCTCCTAAGAGATTATTTTGCTTAGCAAAAAAACCACCGTTTCCACTTAATTATGGTGTGTTTCAGAAGCTGTATTTTTCGGAGTTAGCGTAGATAAAGAAACGGCTACCAAAGGATGATGTAGCGCATTCCCTAAACTTTACGCTCTTTGAGCTGCGAAAAAATGTCGTAAGAAATGAAAATTGGAATTAATTGAATTGTATGATAGCCCATTACTTCCTAAATAAAAAGACCAAGAAAAATCACCAATCCACAAGAAGAAACGTGTAAATAGATCAGGAGCCATATATGCGATTAGGCGTTCGTCGTACCATGAACTAGAAGCTAAACAAGCTATTGTATGCGAGAGTGAAAATGCAGGACTTGTTTTAGCAATTGTTCATGCAGTTGAATAAGTTAACTGGACCCTGCTTAATTTTTAAAAAGATTTATTATTCATACGGTTAGCCTCAAATGTCTGAGCGCCTGCAAAACAATTTTAATCCGAAGGTGATGATGGTGTATGTGTGTATGTGTGTGTTTGTGTTTGTGTGTGTATAGAAGAGTGGAGGAAGACATAATGTATTACACGAATGTTTTATTTGTAATTACCTGGAAGTTCGTTTTTTAGACTTCCACAGCTAAGTGCATGGAAAGTCAGAGCACACTTAGGACCACTGCGTGAGTTACAGTGATGGTTCTGCGGCTTAGATCACTCACACATACTCCTGACTTAAATAAGGTAAAATGTAGACCACATATTATTGCTACATTATATAAAGATAACGAACTCTTGATCTCGATATGATTGCAAGAGTTATTCGGCAGTCACATGCCACGCCATCTGCGAGTTACATTCCTTTAAAGTTACACTTGTCTCCGCATTCGTGCACGTCTGATTTTTCTAATAAAGAAAGTGTTGTGCAGTTCAAGGGCTTTGCGACCATTATAACAGGAAAAGATTGTCCGCTTTGGACAAACGCATTGGTGAGATAATGACTTTAGGTCTGTTCAGGCAGCAGATTTCGTTTAACTAGATATGACACAAGTGTTACTTCAGTTCACGAAGCCTCAGATTTTCACAATTCTATTTTGCCGAAACTTCGTCCAAGGACTTTAATTGGGATGCTTTTGCAACCGCCGTGCTTGTTCTGGTGTAATATCTTAACCCTTTTTTTCTGGGATAACGACGGATTTGGGCAGAAGTTCGAAATCTCAGAACTGCCTAGAGGCTTTCAAGGTGTGTTTATGTAAAACTCTGGTAAAAAGTACTGTATCCCCACTTTATGTCACAGAAGAGCGCTTTAATGAGGAATTACCGTGAGTCAGTGCATCCTGAGCTGCATCTGCCTGTAGCAACCCGTAGTCAGGTGCTACCTTGCAAGATGGATATCTTTACTCAGCGTTCCAAATATGTGAGAACCATACAAGTTTTAAGGTCAGCATGAGATTTTTACGTCCTACAGAAACGGTAGTTAAGGCGCCAATGAATTTTAGCTAATCCTGTAATCGAATGATGCTGAGACGCTGACCAGGATAAAGCAGTCATCAAGTGCCATGAGAAATTTAAGTGCAACACATTGCAGCTGTCGAGCAAAAATTTCTTGTCCACACCATGCGTAGATTTTCCGTCATTGTTTTGCAAACGAAATTACTTTTATTTCGTTCTACGGGCACGCCTAAGTGCCCATATAAAGCATGAAATATGCAATTTAGTAGAGATTAAAAAAGAAGAAAAGATTGTTCCCAGCTTTTATTCGAAGAACGATGTTTTTGGCTTTTCTGAGCACATGAGGCTGGCTTCTTCTCCTACTGGCTCTATTCGCTAACAAATAGACAAAAACGAAGTCCAGAATGTCCAGTGAATACCTGATTAATGGACAGGACTATATTTCGGCATATTCTGTGGCCAATTCACTCCTTTTGCTTCATTGCATCAAGTCACCTGTAACGGCACAGTTTCAGAGAGTATTATTGATAGGTGTCTAAAAGTAGCATCCACAAAAAAACGAGTTTTCAAAATTTATGGGATCTTCACAGTCGCCGTAGGAGTAGAATAAACCAATATAAAAGCGGGCGAAAACCACCACTGCCGAAGTGAAAAGTTTTGAGGAGAATGGACGAGTTGACGTTGAAGTACGGCATATTCTCTGCAATTGTGTCCTTGTCGGGTTTCTCTTCGATTTTTTGACGGCTTCTTTTCTTTCATGTGATTTTTTTCTTTGCTGTTGTGTCTTTTTCAAAATATGCATATTACCAGGTTCACAACAAGCTGCTTGTAACCGGTGTAATCAGGACTTTCGTAAGCCAAGAATGACTCCAGAGCCAATGCTTTTGAGACGTTTTCCTTTTTAAAATATTGCACGTCTATTCCATCCGTTAGGCCAGTTTTATGTTATTTTTTAAAGCTTTCCGTATGCTCAGTAAGTTATTTCAAACTTCTTTTAAGAAACCGCATTTCCAGTTTAGTTTTTTTCTCTCAGAGCTAGTGGGCGGAAAAAACTCGACAGAAAACTTTAAGTAGAAAGTATGGCGACTTTTAAAAAAACTGATAGAAATTTTAAGAGGCACAGCATTATAATCTTGGAAAAAACAATAAGTTTACTCATAATATACATCATGCGTTATTGTAAAAACAGATATTTCAAAACTATTTATTGCTGGAGTCATCCTTGTTTTACAGAGGAGTTGCCGACGCTGGCCGCAAGCTTCTTGTTGGGAACCTAAATATAATATACATACTTTCTAAAGAAACACAACAGGAAGAAAAGAGACAAATGGGAGGAGAAGAAAAGCCATCAGAAACCCAAAAACGAATTGGAAAAATACGTTATCGCACAGGATGTTTCAGCACGACGGCAATTTGTCGGTTCTCCCTCAAAATCTATCGACCTCTCGGTGAGTGTGGTGGCTTTCGAGCGCTCTTAGTTTCGGGCTATTCCTATAACGGTGTCTTAGATTCCATTAAAAAACTAAAAACTCTTTTTTCCCTTGGGTGCCGGAAAAAACTTTAAACGGAAATGAAGAAGAGCCATCCTCTTTTTCGCGGACCGAGACGAATGAGTGGGCGAGGCAATGCACCTGACGGAATGCCGCTCGTGTCCAAACTGGTTAAAATACCAAGAATCGGCTTAATTTTGAAGGATTGTTTTGGGTGCTAGTTTGAGTTAGTTCGAGTTTTTTAAAGCCCGGGCAAGAAACATCCAAGTCGAGTCGCACTGCCAGGATATGCACCAACGACATACATTCGAAGTAATGCCGACCTGGACGAGACTGCTTCTTCCAAATGTCGCAAGCCCTGCTCTAGGCAGTATTAGGCCAGTGGTTGTTTTTCCTTTTTCACATGCTTTGTTCTTTCTCAAGCTGATTTTCTCGAAGTATTGCATTCTGACCTTGTATGAATGTCGAATTTTCGCCAAACAAACTTACATTTTGCTTCTTTTCTCTTGTTTTCACAACCTTTTTGTGTGTGATCGTGTTGGTTGCTCTTTTGTTTTATTATATGAATTCAGAAGCCTTTCGGAACCTCTGCTATGAACAAACCGGCATTGAGGAACTGGGACACAACAAGAAGATAGACCGACCAACAAGAAGCTACAAATAAACCATACTAAAAAACTGAAACGAAAAGTTTCAAGTTGAAATAGAAGGTTAACAAAAAACCGGAGCTGATGAAAGAGAAATACAATGGGTAGGTAAAACGAGCGGGAAATTTTTGAAAAATGAGAATTAAAGCTTCTCTCTTAAAACTTCTTCACGACATTTTTGTACATTGTTTGCACAAGAAGCTTCGAAAGGCTCGTGAAATAAAAAAAGCAAAAAGTCGATCTGGTAGTGAAATAAGACAAAAGAGCAACAATACCAAACCTTAACAGGGAAAAATACGGAAAGAAACAAAAACAAGCGAAAGGTAAATTTCTTTTGCGATAATGTGGATAAAATACAAGTCTGAGAAAGAGGAGTCGAAATGCAATAGAATGCGGAAGACAGCTTGAAAATAAGCGAGGCATGTCAGAAAGAAAAAAGTTGATCAAAATTAGGCTGACTCCCGTTGTTTTAAGCAATTTGGACGCGTGCGTCGTTGGACCTCGTGCCTGACTCTGCCCACCTCACTCGCCTCATTTCGCGAAAAAGAAAGTAGCGGCCAAATTCAAAAAAAAAGATTACTTTTTTTTCAAATCATTATTCTCAATGCATCGTTAGCATCTCCCGAAGTTTTTGCAACTTTAAAAATTTACGCTTAGAAATGAGAAAACATACCTTGTTGTTGTTGAGCTTGCGGGTGGCCAGGCTTCCACTGCGGACTTCTTTTTACAAAAGAATAGTTCGGCGTACACATTTCTGCTTTCCTTTTGGAGAATGAGAATTAGAACCCTAGCAGCGTGTTCTTTTCAGGAATCAGCTAGAATGGGAAAAATCGAAACTTACTGAGGTGAAATAAGCCACATTTCCCAAGCAACTGTCGTCAGAATAAACCGTACTAGAGGATCCGTGAAGAAACCAGCTACATGGAAGCAAGTCAACATGAGTGCAAATAGTATTGAATTTGTTAGCGTCTAAAAAGTCATACTCATTTAAAGCAGATAAAAGAAAAGCCGTAGTTGCCTGAATAAACCATGGCTTTTCCTTTCGCAGCCTCCGTTGGTCTTCTGCACGTTTCTGTAAGAATACGAAGAGGATAAATAAGGTTTAGCAAGGTTTAGTACATAAATTAGCTTACTTTCAAAAATCTCTGCAGCAGAAAAAGAGAAGCTACATCTATGGGTATGACAATAATGACTAGCGCAATATTATATATGATGTCGATGTACTTGGAAATAAATCTTCCACAATCACTTTTTGTGAATGCAAGTTCTGGTTTGCTCTTGGTAAACTTGAAACTGCAGCTGTCTAAAAAGACTCCTCATAGAAAAAATTTCGCATTGCAGATGGAATTTTAGGCGAATACGGAAATAAATAAAGCAAAAATATGATCAGATTGGAAAAGTATATTATATAGAATCTGGTTCGCAAGTCAACTTCTTATTTTGTTCCAGAGCAGAGTGTCAAATTTTGCACTGTGTGCAAGAGTTTCATAGCCGCATTCTTTGCAAACAATATTTTGGAAATACTCACAATAAGCAGTAATTTTTGACGAGATCTGTCTATATGCAGAGTATGGCATAGGGGGTTCCGCGGCAGCATAGGTTTCGTAAAGCTCTGAGCTTTCGAAGGGGACCTCGCACCAGGAATAAGTCGTTGTAAAATTTTATATCGCTAATAACGTGAAACGAAACACAAGAAATATCGACATACTAGTGTGATATTTTAGACGAAATTATCTTCGAGCTGCTAAAAAAGTATGATTACAGCAACATAACGTTTTTCGTCGAAAGTACTTCAAGTGCTTTCCAGCTTTTAGTCTGCGAGCTCACAAGCCCAGCCGGTGCATATTGTGCAGTGCAGAACGTCTGATGGATTTTCAGCGATTTTATTTACCAGAACGAAGTAAGACCGCACAAGCAAGAGCAAACCTTTGCTTTCTTTATAAATTCTTTGTTTAGCCTGGAACTAGATCTCGTCGTCGTGCAGTAGGTGTCTATTTATTTTATTGATCGAAAGAGTGACGAAGAAACAGACTCTTTCTTTCAAAAAAAACCTCCGTAAAAAACACACATCATTTTTGCAAAATTTTTCAATCTGATTTGAACTTGTGGTCAGGCCGCAAATTATGTTTTCTAAACCACTGTGGAGGATAAACGATAGTAGGTAAATACGTCAGGTAAGCATAACCGTCACTTTTCCACGACTATCTTTTGCAGACTTATTATTCGTACCTGGCGAATTTAACCAAGGGTACTGTAAAAACCATCGAAATTGTGAACGCAAACAACGCAAGTAGGAGAAAATATCTTTTATATGCCAAGTAAACGTAATAAAATCAATAACTACCTATTTCATGATGACATTATGAACGGGCGCCGAGCTCAAAAGGTAAAGAACTCATGAGAAAAACAAGTGGACGCTTCAGGTGAGACACCCTCCATTTCGCTGATCGTGGAGAAAACTAATTTTAATGTCCCACCTTGTGAGCATCCAAAACTAATTCAAAACTACGCGATCTAGATCTCTAGTTTACGTACTGGGATTTTGCTGCAATCTCCGGTAGGAAGCTACATTTATTGCAGTTTTTAAAAAATGTTGGAAAATGGCACACCAATTAGAAGAACTGCTGTCGTCGAAAAGGAGAATACCCATATAGCAAGCGCCATTGTTCTAGTATTTCTTTTTGTGAACATGGACGAATAGGATAGCGGAATAACCACAGATAGTACTCTGTTCATACTCATCGCGAAAGATGTGTATAAGCTGCAGAACTGCAAGGCTATTGCCATGTAGCCAATCACAGACGGATTCATCCATTGTTCTCTGCAACGTCAGCTTGTTTTTGCCATGTGCATCAATAGGGAAGGAACACATTAAGAAATGGTACAAAGAAAACTACGTGATTAGCTGTGTTGAGATAAACAGTGCAACGACAACGAGCTGAGCAGCTCCATGCACAATAGCATGTGATAGACAAAAGTACTTGAAAGGGTGAATAATACATTGTCGTAATATGCCATATGCCTCAATCAGGCATATGCAAAACCCGACAACTCCCATCTGGAAACATAACAGTAGTAACAGGGCTCGAATAAGTTTAATACACTCACCACTAAAAGACCCAGTCCCATAAACATCAGCGTTTCTTCTGGCAGTTCAGTCATGTCAGTCGAAGTAATAATTGGCTATTAGAACCGCAACTTCTCACACTTTAATTATTCGCAGTCAGAATGATTAACCAGTACTCCGAATATAAACCGGAGGACGAAATATCCGTACATCCGTAAGCTGTATATTCACAGTAGAGTAGGATTGTTGACTTTACCTGCAACATCA
Source organism: Oesophagostomum dentatum (assembly GCA_000797555.1). Taxonomy (NCBI): domain Eukaryota; kingdom Metazoa; phylum Nematoda; class Chromadorea; order Rhabditida; family Strongylidae; genus Oesophagostomum; species Oesophagostomum dentatum. The sequence continues at coordinate 12,422 of KN551060.1, read as the reverse complement.
GTTTATCGGTTATTACCGTAGCTTAAAACAGGAACCATGTCCAGTTCAATAGGAATTAGTAATCCGAACAAACAATAAAGTTAGTAAGCATCCACAACCACGAGAGCTAAGCACAGTTTGCACAGTATTTGCAACGTATTGATTTTTAGCGGAGAAGCAAATGTAGGATTTCATCAAGAAGCAGCCGAGCTTTATAATGATCACCAAAAAACGAACGAAATTATGAATGTCAGCTACATAAGGCAAATAAAACGACTATGCGTCCTTGGCCAGTATGTTGCGAACGCATATTGGCCAGAGAGCTTCCTCACCCCAACGTTCTTCTGACAAACTAGCTACAAAAAAAAACTACAAATAGGAGCACTGGAAGCTATAGGCCTGCTTGACATGGTGGCTAGAGTATGGAGTAAGAATATTAGCGTACTTGCAATGTTGCCAAACACTAAATTTGAAGTCAGTTAGAATCTGGTGGTGTTCTCACATTGCATAACAGGAAACGTTGCATAATGAGGAGTCAGAATAAATCCTCAGTTCCTTGCTTGGAAATGAGCGTTTTCCTACTCCATTACAAATAGCGCTTTGAAAAATATAGATGAAATATAGAATTTGAAAGGGCCATCATATAAGTTTCTATGCTTTCCAGCTGAAAGCAGTGCTCACGATTTTAAAAAAGTGTTCACATATTTTATTGCTGAAGCTACCACAAGAACGCAGAAGAGTTCAGATCAAAAACTAAGAGTTCAGATCAAAAACTAAGTTTTCCTTCGGAATTCGGATCCGGATCAGTTGGTGACGTGTACGTCGCCGCCTCTGGTTTTGGCCAGAAGTGGGATATACCAATGCAAATCGGGATAAGGTCCGGTTGTGGTCGAGAATCAGGTCGTTTCTATGTAACAACACTATCTAATTGGGTAATTGCGCAATGTTGGGCACGGCACTGTGACATAATTGCAGGCCACCTATCTACACCAAGTAGAACTCCCCTACAGATATTCTAAAAAAATGAGGCACATAGGATCATCGGATATCTTAATGTTCTAGCACTGTTAAGTTCTACATTGGTGCCAACACAGCACCTGCTTTCAGAGAAAAAATCTCTTGGCTTTGTAAGGGCCTTAGCAGTTGCTTGGATTCTCCCAGTTAAAGGTTGCAGGCTACCTACGCAACAGTTTTTGGTTTATTTTTCTCACCAAGACTGCTTCCAGGCGAACTACCAACTAGACTATGATGTGGCACAAAATCAACTGCATTGCAGAGGATTGAAGCCCGGGAGGCTTACACTACGGGTGTACAACGCAAAATGTGTCTCATTGTTCATTAGGAAATTTGATAAAGATTGCCGCTTGCATGCGAATTTGCTTTGTTTCTTTCCGAGAAAGTGGACAGCAGATACATGAATAGGAAGTGTGAATGAAGGGTGTAAAGGTGTTTCAAAAACTTATGGTTTATTGGGCGTATGGCTGGATCATAGCAGTACAAGCAAATCTTTAAAGAATTGCCCTGACTTGTAAAATACTTTTTTCAATTTTTTTGGATTTTATCTTCCATTTGAACTACTTCATAAAACATATTTACGTCAAAAATAACTAAGGTACATAGGAAGTCGTAAAACCACTGCCGTTAATTTCTAACTGCCGTTTTTCTTAGCACACCTATGAAGGTATTAGATAAAGATTTAAAGATTCAATACGCTCCTTGCGAGAAAAGATATCAAAAGCGATCCTCATGTTTAGAAATGAGGAAGATGTCAGTGTGAATTTCAGACCAGGTTCTATATAAAGCGCATATGCGGATCTTTTACTTTGATTTAATTTGGTAGAAAATGCGCCTCAAAGTTAACATACAATAGGGTAAGCGGGAATCTCAAAGACCAAAATTCAAGATTTCTATAGCAGAGAGCTGTGCCATGATGGTATGCACTAGCCCTCTACGCAGGATCTAGACGAATTTATATCATGTCTCCGTGTTTATTTCCGGAAATTTCCCGTACTATGACAGGTACTGGACGGGCACATATGTCCAAAAGTTTCAAATAAATCCGTGGGCCATAAAAACTGAGGAAAAAACGTTTCGTTTTCCCTGAAAGCGGTTAGTTTTGCATTAGCAACCGATACCAGTTGCATTCGTCAAATGTTTACGTTTAGGTTTTTCCTGCAAATAATTCCGGGATTTAGTAGAAGGTTGCCCCGTTGCCCCTGCAATATTTAAGAACTTGGGGAAGATTGCGCCACGCCGGATTAATAAAGGGTAGCTATCATAATCAAACGAAAGGAAACGGAATAAGATTTTCTGCAGATGTGAAATATTTAGACTACTTCTTCTATGCACCTGAATGCTTTGAGAAGTACGTAAACAGAAAATATCCTTTGATGGAGGGTAAAGAAGAATTTCTGCTGATGTTTTCCTAAAAAATGTTTTTACCATTTTTCATAGAGGAGATTCCTGGAATGATGATTAATATCTCTCTAAATGACATGTGCACAAGCAAGCGAAGTGAAAAATACGCTCTAAATCTATAGCCATATAACGATGACTTTCCTAGACATACACAAATTACTTCTATTATGCTGACTTAGAAAAAATAAAAACGTTTCATACCTCATCTACATTACTGAAGCAAAACCGACGAAGGAAAGCTTTAGAGAAAATGACCCATCACAAACATGTCAAACGTTCTTTAAACGAACATTCAAATTAACCGTCGCTTATGCACTTCTTGAAATGTTCATTAACGGCATTCAAGGAAATTCAGCTGTTTGTTGTCATGAGCTAAGGGCTAAGGCAACAGGTTAGTTGCGCATATAGTCGGATTTCGAATCCAATGAAAATAAATACAAGAAAGTAGCAGCTGTAAGTGTTACTTACTCAGGAAATAACAATTGAAAATATTCTGATGTTTAACGGCGTCATAATGCAAATTTATACGGTATACACGCTAATAACATGTACTTTAAAGTAGTTTTTTTTTCAACACCATCTGTTAAGGCATGACTAACCATATGAGTCCCACTGGGACTATATCTCCTAATGGTTTTTTTTCTTTCTTGAAGAAAAGATCTGTTGAAGCTTACATGCATTATTGATGAAAAGATCGTTATTGATGGAAAGTGGCGCTGCCAACTTTACGATTTTTGACGTTTTTATCGAATTCTTAGTAATTATCAAGTTGAAGGCAGCACTCACGGTAAAAAAACAACATACGCAGATTTTTCAGTTCTAGAGCAAGAATGAGCCTTGAAGATTATGAGAAACATGACAAATCAAGCCAAAAAATGAAATAAAGGAAGCTCTACGAAGTTTTTCCAAACTTATTTCTTCGACAACCTGACGAGACCTCCGCGCACACAACCGCTGAACCGTTGTCCTAAATTGATGACGATCAGATGCGTGACGAATATGTGGTAGTTCTTCGGATTTACTACCATACCCGTAAAAATTTTGCGTAGCCAAAAGGACTTCCTACTCACTGTGTATCAGTTTTTTAGACTACATCTAAGGATTTTGTTGTACATAGCAGAAAACTTCTCCTGGTAGTTCCTTAGCTAAGAATTTGTGATCTAATCCGAGCAGAAGAATTGGTCGACAGAGGGCAGAGCTCCGCAGGATGAACGTCGAGTCCGCCGCTTTGAAGCAGAATTACTAGAGTTATGGCAACCAACATCCATTTTATGTTTGGGCGCTTTCAGCATTCGATGGAAGCCATACAGTAACGCAAATTGAGAAGAAAAGTTTTGTCCGTGAGTGCTACCTTTAAAGAAGTCTGGCGGAGATATGCTCTACATGACCACAGCAGTCTAAGCGCTTTTTTCATAAGAGAGGTGTCATGTGTCTGAGATGTCATTGATTATGTCAGATTTTTGAGCAGTAAATCCCCAAATTCTTGAAGGATGGCACCTGGTATGACGAAATTTTTGTGGGCGGAAATTCGCAAATCCTCTATGGACGTTTTTGTGCGGAAAAGAATAAAATGGCGCCTATTTACATCAACGGACAAAAGTCAATGCTTTAAGGGCAGCATTCAAGAAAAACTTGCTTCCCTCACTTTGATTGTGCAGCATTCATTGTTTCTCAGGAACTCACACCTGGCATGGACAGGGAAAAGATGAAGGCAGCGAGATCGGAGTTATCGAATGTTCTATAGAGAACTTTTTGGCTCTTTACGGATACCATAGCCAACCGTTTACTATCAAAATAAATGAACGCCCTATGCAGGACGTATAGATTTACTGGATTTTGACAGGTTACAGATCACCCACCACATGTTAAAAATTACTGATACTTTTACCCTCTCTGATAGTCATAAGACCCAGAACTAGAAAATACCTTCATAACCACCTTTTCGCTCTTATACTCACATTTGCTACGCACTTAATAAAGTGAAGAAAACAAATTTACATGAATAATAATAATAGTCCTACTACTTACCTATCAAGCTTCCGATACACTAAAAAGGACAGCTGCTAAGTAAAAGCAGGGGCTCTGCGCGTTATACGGCTATACGGCCGTACAGGGCGGAACACTGCTTTCAAGTGACATATTTTCCACTCATAACAATTTTTTTAAGATCTCGACAAGCGATCGACAGAGACCTTAGATCAGTTGTCACTTATACAGGCATTTTCTAGATTTGTTTATAGAATATTTATTGTTTGTGCACATATTTTCGATTTACAACGTGTTCACAGGTGTATATGGAGTGATGAAAAAGCTGATTTCAAGCTGCTTTGTTATTCGCCAGTAGAGCATTGAAGTATTTGTATACTGACAAGAAAGACTTGCGCGGCAACGACAAGTATAAGCTAGCATTTCTACATTGGTGCATCGGGCGGGAAGAAAATTTCTCTTAAATATTGTGCGAATTTTCTATAGTAGCTCAACAGCTGCGCAGCCATTAGCCATCTGAAAAAGATGAAGCCAGGCCGTACAGTACGAAAAATGCTGCCTAACTTTACCTTTAAAAAAACAAAAGTTTTCGCACAGAAACTTCTAGAAATCGACTCAATGAGGCCTGAAAAGCTTGACTATGAAAATGAGACCGTGTGGGCTCTGAAAAAAATCGGCAGCATCGTACAGCTTGCCGCTCTATAAATTGATGTTTGAACAATTATAAGCAAGAAAAAAAGACTTAGTCTTTATTTAAATCGAGTACATTTGCTTTAACGAGCCTTCATGAATGAGACATCTAGAGGTATTAGCATGGCAACTAAGTTCTTAAGCTTTTTTGAAAATTTTATTCTTTAAATGCTTTCGGAAATCTGCCACTTCAGAGATTGTCTTTTACAGTAGCGAGTATTTGAACACTCCATTTTTGGGTTTACGACTATTTTTTTTACTTCCCAAATCAGAGGCAAGCTAACGTGATGAATTTTATGCTTTTCTAGGATGACTAAATGGCGTGTTTTACGAACACCAGTGATTCGCCGAAGAACATCTGTAAGAAAAGTTATACACCTCAAAATCGAATTTACCTAGTTTTTCAGAAAAATTCTTCTTCGTTATTAAACGATGTACTAGCGCTGCTTTATGTCTGCTTCACTGCCCGGATCTTGATTTGCGGATATTTTAGAGAATAAGAATCCCTGTCATGCATTCATATTTTTTTTCTTTGTAATTCTTGAGAAAGCTTTACAGGCTTCGTTTGGGGTCCGCAAAACTGCTCTCTTGTTCGAATGGAAAAATGAGAAAATTCTAGGGAAAATCGATCGAGCTGATTTCTAATTTATTTCCATACTGGGGAGAGACTGTTTTGGAGTATGCTTTATGCCATAAGATGCAGAAAAACATTTGGCATTTAATCCATATTTTTACTCTTTTTATATCGAGATACAAGAATGCTATTAGCGAATTTCGAAAAACGACAAAAGTTGAATCGGGCTACGTATAATTCGCTTAAATGGCGCAACGAAGCTGTTCACTCAGAGTTAATTCGAGCAGGCCTGCTCTTAAAACACCCACAAATTTCTGCTTGATTGGCGGCTCTCATGAAAAGATATGACGAATAACGTTAACAGCAAAAATGGGGTGTTCAAATACTTTTGAGCGCTACTGTATGTGGCAGGAACAGGCCATGTGACTGCATGTGAATATGTAGTAGAACTTTTCAGGAGCAGATTGCTAGGCAAAGCCGCGGGAAGGTCAAGGCAGCGTTGTTCTTATCATCATTTGTAGGGTAGGATTATTGGAACCTAAGGACACGTTATATTAGAAATTCGTTGTCATTTGGAATGGACAGGGTGCAGTAAATAGCAAAATCACAAAATGACGAAGGCGTTCTGCAGTTAAAAAACATATGAGATGGTCACTGGCACCAATCACTCTTCGACTTATTAGGAAACAACTGATTTTTTTCGCATAATGCTTAAGAACTTAGTTACCAACCTAATATCTACATCTATGATCAGCACTGAACTAAGCAGAGATTAGCTATTAGAAAAAAAACTCTATGAAGAAGCAGCAGAACAGTCGTATAGTGGCGGTCGGAAGTAAGATATACTTTACCATGCCATAAGGTTAAATTTAGTTTGCCTTCACAAAAGAGGTCCGCAAGCAAATTAAACGAAAAAAATCGCTAAAATGATTTATAAGAGTTTTCTTTACAAAGTGCTTATTTTTGCTGCTTTCAACTTTCTATACAATGCTTAGCCCAGCAAGTTGTTTTTAGTTTAAAAAAAGTGCCCAAACAAATTCTGATACAATCTTAGGCCTGATTTGCTTTTTTGAGGATGAAAATAATATTTGAATGAAGTGGAAACATACAGTAGCGCTCAAAAGTATTTGAACACCCCATTTTTGCACGCTAACGTTATTCGTCATATCTCTTCATGGGAGCCGCAAATCGAACGGAAATTTATGGATGTTTTAGGAGCAGGCCTGCGCGAATTAACTTTGGATGAACAGCTTCGCTGCGCCATTTATCAATTCTTTCCGATTTTGGAATCCGCATATTTTGATGAAGATGTCATCTGACCACGAAACGCAAAATTTATGCTAGATTTCTTGAAGATCCAGACAGTGAACCAGATATAAAGCAGCGCTGGTACATCGTTCAATAATGAGAAAGATTTTTTTTTGAAAAACTGGGCAAATTCTATCTTGAGGGACACAACTTCTCTCACAGACGTTCTTCGGCAAAGTCTCTGGTGCTCATAAAACACGTCATTTAGTCATCCTAGAAAAGCATAAAATTCATCACGTTAGCTTGCCTCTGATTTGGGAAGTGAAAAAAACCCAAAAAACGCAAAAATAGGGTGTTCAAATAATTCCGGTCGCTACTGTATGTCCTGAGGATTGTGGCCGGTTTTTGGACTGTCTCAGTCAGGGTAAAACAAAGCACTAGATCAGCTTTATGTGCCACCTTTACCCAAATATAGTTACTGCAGTTTCTAGAATAGAAAATGAGGCACAATGGTGACTGAAGGAAAAGTGCTGTGGCAAAATGCAGTCCTAAGCGCCGAAGCTCTATGTAGAGGCGTCACTTTAACTTGATAATTGGAACAAGCCAATGATTGGCAAATCGTTAGCTCTCCTGCAAACTTTCCACTAACTCGATTTACCACTTGAGTCGAAGTTCTTTTTAAATATCAACTGATAAAAATCGTCCGGAGAAAATTGCTTTCTGAACTATAAATATAGGTAATGGGCTGAAATTGCCGCACGAGCGACATTTTTGCGGTAATCTAAGGCAAATATAGCTGATGTGAATAAATGTGAATATTTTTTCGGTAGAGGTATGAAACAACCAAGAATACTTCCTTCTTCGAATGAGCAGCTACAATGCGAACATGAAGAAAATCGAAAATAGTAACAGAACTGTGTATTGGCGAACGTAGAACAAAGTATAAACTACAAAAAGTGCTTGACTATTCGATAAGGTCATTTTAGGGCACGAGAAGGCTACTACAATTTTCGCTACAGAAACATTTGAAATTGTTCTATTAGTCAAATCAAAGCTCGCCTACTCAAACGCAGTACACACGTTTCAAACCTCGCTAGCGTTCTCACTCGCTTCTGAGCAGCAATTGTGTACTTGTTCCAAAATGCAAAAAAAAAACGTTTACGGTTCAGAAAGTAAAGGGTGAAAATTGAAAAAGGAAGGTTTTTTGTTTTTTTTAAGACATCCACTGAATCCTGAAATGGCCGTACGGGTCAGCATGATCTCTAAGATGAATAGACAGTCTTACAGCATTTATACCAGTAGGAAGAAATACTGAGAACGACTATAGCTTTTCTAAAAGTGCCTGCACTTCTCTGTACTTATATCTTCCCACGCTCAGTAATAATTGTAACAGTCGTATACTTGTCCTCACCTAATCTTATAACCTGATTCACACGTACTTATTTAGGTTCTATAGATAGATTCTCAATAAGGTTGTTCTTGTTCCTTCAAAAGTAGATTAAGGGCTAATTCAGAGGACTTGTGATGAATTAGAAAAGCTTAACTATTAACATGTTGACGACAATGACGCCCACCGTTGTGTCATCCTAAAGGCGGTACCCACGCTAGAAATCTATTTTCGTTTTCAGCATCACAAGAGGCATTCGGACACATTGAGCATGATGTGACACATTAGAAGTTATGAAAACTGCGAAACTCTCTCCTTCGCATTCTCCTAATACCCGTTTAGGACGAGTTGTCCGTTCCTCGCCCCCATCGCAGGTCTTGAGACCCTCGAACGTAGATAAATGCACATATTGTCTGCGTTGTCTGAAGAAGGCTAACGGCAGCTTTTGCCGCTGCTTCCCTACCATTCGTTGCAGAACTTTTAAGCTTTCGCTACCTGTGTAAATTTGCCTTGGCATGATTATAATTCTTAGGATCTCCAGCACCAAAATTTCCATTAGACGTTTTCACTGTGCTCTGGATAGCTGGTGCTGGCTGTTCCTGCAAATGTCTTCTTCCGGAAATTCATTTTGAGAGGATGCCGCCAGCGTTGACGAGACAACTCGTCCAGCCCTCGTAACCGATCAACTAATCAGATGCAATTTCTCAGTCAACTTTGATTTTGGGGTAATTTCACCTCGGCTTTGATGATTGATTGATGTACAGCTCTCGAGCAAAGTTTCCAACACAACTGCAGCCTTTAAGAAATGCCTACCTTTTCAAGCCTGAAAAAAAAACTCCAGTTTTTTCTGAGGTAAAACGACATCACGAAGCCGAGCGTGACATTAGCTTCAAACGAAAATACTTCACTACATGGTTACTGGGCATAATGAAAGGAATACATAGTTATTTTTGGATTTTCGCCAAATAAAGGGCATGAAGTCAGCGAAATCAAAGTTGTAGTTACTTCGTAGTAGGCTTATTGTTATACTAAAAGACTTTTATGGACTTTTTTGCCCACATTTTACACTTAAATGACCTTGAATTTTTACTCTGAAACTTTTGGGCACCGGTGCCTGTCCAACACACATCATGTTACGGGAAAGTTCTCGGAACAGACATGGGAAATTTCCACACTGCGCCCAGTTACGTGAGAGGGACATGTGCCCTACAGTTGTGGCACGTGTGCCTGAACGCCATATTAAGCAGTATCAGTTTTGCTCTATACGTCGCCCACAAGTCCCAGAAATGGCAACCGTACCACTTTATATAGATTCCTGTACCGTGTAGTCGTGGTGGGAACCACTGCAGTGAAGAAAAGCCCGCCTTTATTCCTGATGGCAGACACGTCTGGAAACGCTAATACAGATATGGAAGAAGTTCACAAGTAGCAGTGGTCGGTGGTTTAACTGGCTCACACAAGTAAGAGGTATCAGGAATGATGTCTGATACAGAAAAATCGCGCTGAAGCCCCACACCATCCTAAAAGTTTCAGAGTAGAATGCAACCGAATCCGATCTAGCAAAAAATAAAGAAACAAAAGAGTGTAGGTTTAAAAAAGTTCTAGTAAATAGGATTAACCATATTTTTATGAAAGGGAGCTCATCATTGACTATAAAAGGTTTATCAGTCCAGTCAAAGCAAAGAAAACACGAAAACTGTCGGAAATCTCAGGAAGACGTAAGTCTTCTCTTCCAAAATCGTAACCAGACTACCAGAATTCTCCATATGAGATCGTGTGACTCGGATAGTGTCGTCGAATATCGATACTTAAAATTTCATCTGTAAAAATGTCTCTAATCAGGGTAGATTCAACCTCATCCTAAAGAACTAACGTCTATCGATTGCTCCTCACGAAAGTACTGTGCACAGCGTACGACTATAACCATCAGCCAGCTATGTACTATCACAGTAACGCCGTAAACCGTAGCGCATATCAAAGCCACCGAAGTTATTACTACAATACAAGAATTTTTAAATATTGCAGAAAAATCTTTGCTACTAGATGGAAAATACCTGTTCGCGTGGTCGTATGAAAATACTCTGAAATTGTTTTCACTTTACCAGCAAGTAAAATTTCAATTTGCTCCCCAGCGTATGAAGTGGGATCATAGACAGCTGACGTGTAAAAGGCCGTCAGCAGAACGCAGAAGCTAACCGTCAGAATCTGGAAAGGAGGGATACATTGCCTTCATATCAAGTGTAGAGACAGAAAGGCTAAGGTGCAGCATTTTCGAGAACTGAGAAAAGTTGGATGAAGCTCTAAAAACGGATTTAGAATTAAAGCTGGCTGATTTAATCCACCACCCCAGTCAGCTAAGCTGATATCTCCTATGTCTCCTCTTTTGCAAATTCCTATTGAACTCGTCGATTCTTTCCCACTGCTCCAGCCGACGACGTTACTTAGGAATTTTTTTTATAAAGGGCATTTTAGCACCAGAACAAAGATCTAAAAAATAACTTATACGTAAAGATCAGTACAATTAAATTATTAATTAAAACTGATTACTCTATTTGAATAATTCTCTTCAAATCTTACTAGCCTGTAGGGTGTTTTCAGAAGTTTTGTAACCCACAAGAGACTACGGGTAAACTAGACTCAGCTGATTTATGTCGCAATCCAAGTATAAAAGCAACGAAGCTTTTTTTCGCAGTCCTAGTTGATGAGATTAAATTTTAATATCGCTTCTATCGTCGATTTCCCCGATATCGCAAGCGGTTTCATTTCAAAAACCATTCTAAATTGCCATAGGTAGGTCAGAGACGCGGAGGAAGTGACGTCAGATACATGGGAATGGCGTGCAATAAAACATGATCACAGTAATTGCGAAGCTGGGGAAATCGACGATAACCACTTAGCTGCTGAAAATTATTATAAGCTGCAAATTTTCCTTCTTGCATTACTCAAAAACTTACTGTCGTCACCAGTGAAATTTAATACTCTATGGCTGCAAAAGTTAGTTAGCTTGTACAGTAATTACTGCCTTCCTCAAAGGCCCCATATAACGAGCCGTCATCAAACCATATTCGCAAAAATCTATCTGTACTTCTGATATTTGCACAGTCTGAGTTTCTTAACAACATCGACGGTGCATCTGTGAGAAATATCAAAGATTAACAGGTAGTCCGCAGCAGTCAAAGAAACTCTGACCAGAGAACTGTCGACTCACACTGAGTATTGTGAAAGGCTGCAGAAAAGCTGCTTGTTCTCTAACCAGTCCATAAACCAGACAAATAACTGCAACCGTATCGGAAACCAGAAAGAGGAGCTGCCAGTTCCATTGCACCTGAAGTTTCTCAGTTGTGTAAACAGCTTAACGGCTGGAAAAGCGATTTTTTTTTTAAATTTACCTCGTTAGATTTATAAAGACGTATTCCCAAGTTCGAGAGAATAATCATTGCGTAGAACACGGCAACTCCATAGGCGCCGTTCTAGGAAATCAACATTTAGGTTCAAAAACTAATCGATAATTGATTGGCTCGCCTTGATGCGTATAGCACCGCAACAGCATGTGTATGTCCTTTCATGAAGATCGGAGTCTATCGGTATGTTCATATCTATACCATCTCTGAAATGACGTCATCAGGAAGCAAATTTCTGACCTGTCAGAAGATAAAAGGAGAGTAGAAGATTTGTACAGTTAAAAAGGAGCAGTAGAATAAATTTATCGGCTCGAAAGTAGTTAGAATAGAATATTTTGTTCAATAAACGATGAATCAGATGATTTCAAACGCTAGCTGCTGTGGGTCAGCCAGCTGAGGTGGACAGTCGGACCAGCAGCACCGGCTCGCTTCGCGGAACCGAAATCCACTGACCAAACAAGAATAAACAGAGGGAAGTCTAGATGGATATTAGACCCGATGTCATCCGAAGAGACGCAGAGTATCCCCGAAGGCGACGTCAAAAAATCATCAATCTGTCGTCGTTGACCATTTCGCAATTTCTTGCTGTGGATCTTTTCGCTGGATATACAGAGGGACGCCTTGTGGGTATGGCGGTTCCACAGAGAAAAAGAGACTGTATTTCGCCTACTGGCTTGGTTGCTTTTCTACTGATCGTTATACAGAGCGTGAGGTATCTACAAATGTTCTACGTATAACC
>KN551049.1:21267-31325 GCA_000797555.1 Oesophagostomum dentatum | reverse complement strand
TCGTAGTGCAATATTTGATGATAAAACAGTCTAGCTCACTAACTGCGAAACAGTCATACATCGGACTCAAAATGACGAAAAAGCTGAGAGAAATCCACTAATTTTGTAAAAACCTTGAAAGAAACACACATTTACCTTTCATCTGTCAATAAATCAAGCGTGCCAAGCAATGATCCGCTGCGAAAATGCGCACTTTTCGCTGGCGCATTTCGCGTCTGGTGTCCATTTGTTCGGCTTTCCAAAAGTGCTTTTATGAATACTGCCAAATCATCTCGACTCCAAACCTCATCTTTGTGCGGATGTTTGGAACGGAAATGCCGTTTGAAGTTATGTTTGGAGCCGATTTTTATGAATACGGGCCCGGGTTAGCATTATACAGAAATGAACTGTCACTACCCCTCCAGTAGCCGGCTGCCGAAGAGCCGAGATTGTGCAGCTGCCGACGTATTCGGAATCTATTCACCGCCTGGTAACGCATAACTCCCAAAATCATTTATGGGTATGCCTGGATAAAATAACTAAGGTGCTGGCGAGAAGATGCGTCTCAACTGGTATTTCAAGTGTTCAGTAGTTAGTTGGCCTTCTTTCCAACTAATGGAGGAAGTAGATGACAAAGCCAAGTAGGTGAAAGTTCTAATCTTCAACTTGTAGATGAGATCGAAAAGTAGTGCGGTCCAACTTATGCATGTATATACATAGAATGAAGAGTTGTAAATTATATAAAGAAATTACCTTAAAAGCTTGTTCTTAGGACCCCAGATATAAGAGCGCAATGAATATACACCGGAAATACTTCATCGAGTTTGATTTTTCGGCGACTCTTTCTAGCACTCTTTATACATGAAAATCTCTGCCACATCGTTGATACGAGATATTTTCCTCAACAAGCTGCAAAAAGAAAGAAAATCGACAAGTTGCGCTGCACTTCTGGCGACAGGCAATGTCAATCAAACGTTTATTTTTGGCATCCTGCTGCAGCGTCTGCACTGGTTTGATTCTGCATGTTTTATTACGCAAAAAAATCGAGCTTCAACTGCAACATGCTTGCGGTGACTTACCAGATAAATACGTAAGATTTTTTCAGTGACCGAAGTGCTTGAATTCTTCTCAATCTATCTGGATCAAGGCAACGTTCAAAAATTAACATAAGAAATTTTCACAGAAAATCATATATAGAGCTGCGGCGTAGAGTGAAATGCAACAGACCGCAGAAGAAGCGGAAGAGAAGCGCGATAAAAGCGAAGCAGAAAGAGAGGTGTTTTGAGAGGCAGACTCACTGGAGGTACGGAGCACTTTGTTTTGAACAAAGCAAAAGACTGGGAGTTACTAAACGACGTAGCTGATAAATAATCTAGGGGATCTAAAGTTCACAGTGGTCAAAAATCTCAGATTTGATAGGCACTGCGAAAAGATTGCGCTTAACGCTACTCGCGTGGTCTACAATATTTCCAGGAGTCTTTCGACTGATAACCCAGTTATTCTTCTAAAAGCCTATAAAACATGTGTGAGGCCGTTGCTAGAGTATGGGACAGTACGTTTTCAGTCCTTACAAACAAAAGGTAATTCGTAAGTTTGAAAGAGTTCAAAATACCTTTACAAGAAAACTTTTGATCAGAATGCTAGGGTTTGTATATGAAAGAATTCCGTCTGCTAATGAAAGAAATCGCAACCTTAAATTATGTTCCCTTGAGGTGCGTAGACGAAATTTTGACTTGATTATGTGCCATAAAATCATCCACTGGACTTGTTGCACTCAATCCAGATTCCTTTTTTAAAACTGTAATTTCATCAACAAGAGGTGGTGAACATAAATTACCGCAACCTAGGTCTAGGCTAAATTGCCGATCCCATTTTTCTCGGTCAGTGTTGTTTCACACTACATAAATCGGAGCAAACACCGAGTCATTCCCATTAAGCTGAGCTCTTTCAAAACACTGCTCAAGTCTATCGAGGTCCAAAGGAACGTTACATAATTGTTCCATAATTTTCATTACTTCATTGTTGCGTTTGTTTCGTTTTATCATAGGAGCGTGGTATTGATGTCATGTTTTCTTGTCGTTCAAATTTTTCTTTTTTTATTGACATGACAGGTTCATAGGTTCATGTAATAAATAAGTAAATAAATAAATAAATATATAAGAATTGTAGAATTGACAGTTCTAGAATGTCGTAGTGATGTAGGTAGGATGTAGCAAAGGGTTTCATTCGTTACTACTAGGTTGAGTAGAAAGTCTTGTCGTAACGATCTCATTTTCAAACTAAATAACTTCAGAATCAATGAAGCTACTGGCTCCAGGTATTCAGTGCTGGTGGCCAACGCCTTGAACTTTATATCGATTATCTCGTTCCTTAGATTTCTTTATATGTAAGCATTTTACGATCGAAAATGACACAATAGTCAAATTTTCGTGCCTTCACTTTGCGTAATTTTTTCTCTACCCACATAATTCCCTAATAAGGGACAAAACAAGTACTTGACAGAGCAAAGTCTCGAGAATATGGTGGATCACAAGACATTTCCAAATGCGGCTTTTTTTCGAAAAGTTCGGGCAGCGTCTTTTTGGAGGGGTCGTGCGCACACTCACCGAAAAATTATTTTTTCCCTCCAACACTGACGATGGCGTAACTTAGGATGGAGATATTGTCATCAGGTTCCGCAAACCTTTGTCGCTACAATGTACCACACTTCCAGCTGCTCTCACTGCTCTGCAGTAGAATCGGTTTATTTGATGGAAGAAAAATATGGAGTAAAAAATACAGAGTACAAATCCCTCCAGTTTTCTAGATGGCTGTCAGCAAGCCCCAGGTTTGTGACCATTTCAAAGCTACTGGATGTCCCTATCGGAGAACCACAGCTTGCCTCTTGTTCTATTAATCTGGCAGTGCAGTAACTTCAAATCCAAAAATAAAGCTAGCTCAGAACATGAGGTCATAATTTTTTGTCAGGAGAAGAATGAGCCGAACTCTAAATGTAGTCATGTCTGCAGGTACCGACTTTATGTATACTGTATACATTACCGAGATTCGACCAAAAATTCGACAGACACTGAAAAAATTAAATTTTGGCCTTTTTGACATTTCTTTTTAAAATCAAATATTTCTAGATCTATGCAAGCTTTCGTGGACTGAAACCAACTCTTTTGTAGTTAAAGTCCAAGGCTTTGGATCACCGCTGAGAAGGATCCGTATCTTCTTTTAATCCTTTTGTTTCGCGCTCGCGAACTGATTATGACAAGACTTTCGACTCAACCTAATACCACAAGCTAACTAGGCTAATCCGCTTATGCTAAAATAAAGAAGCGAAGAAAAGAAACGGAGCGTAAGAGAAGCGCAGAAAAACTGCAGAAAAAGCGAAGGGAAATTGGCCAGTGAATACTGAAAAACGCAGTTGGTTGACGACTTTTTTCCTGCACTTCTGCTGTGGTTTTTATTCAAGCCTGAGTCTGAAGTTGTTCTCTTTTAAGGTCATCACACAATGTTCGCAAGCCTATACCCATTTAATGAATTCTTTACACATTTCGCTCATTGAAACGCTATTTATTGCCAGAAAAATCTATTGGACGACAGGAAGCATAGGAGATATGCGAAGAATTAGGTGCAATGAAAGCGAAACAGTTTTTGTGAAAACAACCTTGTACGCCTTGACAGATTACTATTTTCAGCTGTAGCTCAATCTAACGAAAAATTTGTAACGCGCACCATATCTGGGCAGCATAACCACTAGACGAATTTTTTTCAGATGGCGTTGTAACACGTTGATTAGATCTATTTCAAAATGGTCGGAAACCCAAAAAATTGCTAGCTTCAAAATCCAGCTCTTCCGCCAGTCACAAATACGGTTAAATAAAATTTGGGGTTTTTACTCCTTATCTTTCTAAGGAGATTCCGTTATATGTGGAATTCTAGTGGCCTCTTTTTTTTCTGCTGAACCAACCTACTAGGTTTCTTTAGTAATGATTTGGTGCAGAATTCAATTGTAGAAATAGGTACTTTACATCATTTCCTCACTTCATATAAGGCAAGAATAATTGTACGAGAAAGGAGTGCTTCCCCTTTTCTTGCTCACTTCAATTTTTGAAATCTAAAGGACCAGGCTACAACTCTCCTGGAGGAGCTGATGCACACCTGCCATTGACTAAAAATATCTCTTTAACCTTGTCTTTTCGGCACTATGCGAACTTAATTAGTTCGATAGCTTTTGTCTTCTTTACTTCCTGCACCTGAAATGACAACATTGTGTGTTTTGAGTTTGCTTGCGCATCCGGTCGTCGTAGACTCAGCAGTTTAGCCACAACGTGACTGACCTTTATTCGTTCTTGAAAAACGTCCAGCTGGTGCTGGAGGTACGTGAATAAGTGAAGAACCTTCGAGGTATGCTTAGCAGTTCATCATAAAATTACAAAAGCCGTACATCAATGTTTGCCGCCGTCACGTGGGACAACGATGGAATACGTAATTCTGATAGGAAAAACACTGACAAGCCCCCTCTTTTGCTCAGTTTTCCGCGTTATTGTTGGCTCCTACACAGAGACGGTAAGTGCATGTGGGGTAAGTCAGTTGTGCTTCATTAGTCTCAGCTATACGTTCGCGAGTAGCCGCCGCTTCCTTCCTTCTGACGTTTCGGGTGTTCCAACAACCCGCTTCTCTTCCATCGAAGTAGTACGATGGCTTGCCTGATTATACCCCTGTATATCTGTCACGTCCTCGACTAGAAGTAAACGAAGTTCCCCTCCAGCTTCCTTATCTAGCCAAGGACGACTGTCCTCGCATTGTTTACGAGTGTTGACAGATGCGCTGGCTCTGATAGCGGCGGTCTCTCATCAGCTGATCGCCAGCGTTCACGGATTTGCGTATGTTGTCAATTTACCAGCTGTTGTCCATTGTTTTGAGGTCGGGCAGACGCGGCGGTCTTGCGCATTATTTCCCTGACCTCGGTCATTTGAATGCCTCCTATTGATTACCCTATTTCAAATGCGGAGTGTCCGAGAGGGCAGCTGGTCCCCATTCCATGAGCGTGAAATCGTCGTTTGTGTCATTTCGTTTTTGCTCTTTGAATGTCACAAGGCTATGTGGCGGTCCAGCTACAGCTAACTATGATTACTTAAAACAAGGTTTTAAGCACAAAAAAGAAAAAGCCTAATTTCTGCTTCCTGACCGACTATGGCATCCGGAATAAAAATGATCTTTATTTCCTTTGTCTTCCTCCTCGCAGAAGTTATACGTATCAGTTTTTGTCACGGTGATCTAGGCCAGCTGTTCCAATTCATTCGCACCAGTAAGAGGGAATTTAGCTGATCTACTCTACTTCAGTGCTGACTTCCCAACGGCACTATTTTTCAGCGACAACATTGCACTTTGTTTACAGAACAGTTGATTTTCCTGAATTATACGACTTCTGGACTTGTCACTGATTCGACGAAGAAGCTCGTATAAAATTTATGAGTTGGTCTTTAACAAAACTGAGTATTCTCTGTGAGAGAGGGAATTGTTTTCTCTTTGCTAACAACATTTTTAAACCATCATGTGTTAAAGACTGCACTATGGGAACTAGATGTTTCATTTACGAAAACGACTTATAGCTTTGTATTCTTTAATAATAGCCATGGTACTTACCCGACAGTTGAAGTCAGAGTACCAAGATTTTTCCATCCTCATACGTATGCAGTGGAAAAGTTGAAGGATGTTGTAGGCAAAATTATATTTCGCTCAAGTTTGAAAGAGTTTCCAAAAAATTTATTTCTCTAAAGCTGTCGTAAATTCGCTGCAGCTAAAAGCCTTCGTATAACTCTTGCTTAGTCCTTTCTCAGCACCGTTTGAGTAGCTCATTCCATAACTATAGAAACTATTACATTAAATACGCGCGAAGTCAATGTTGACAATATTTTCTGCTCAACCAAATAGAATAGATTATCAGTAGACCACTTACCAAATGGTTTTTTACAGTGTCTGGCTCGAATTTATTGGTGAGCGGAACATTATTTATGGGAAGCGCACAAGGTTTTGTTCGTTATGATGTTAACATTATTCAGCAAGTAATTGGCCGAACAAGAAATATTCTCGTTTGCCTAAGTGTTGTTCCTTCCTCTGCTCTTCAGCTGTCTCCCACTTATATCCTGCTGCAGACGGATCCAGGAATTTTAAGGCAAATGCCCTTACACTCCAGTTATTATTACTTCGTTTTGCGCTTTGCTTCACTCAGTAATTTGTTCATCTCACAAAGTGAGTAAAGCGAATACTTTAGCGAGAAGTCAATCGTTTTCGCTAAATGAAACTGGTGCGTAGCGTCACCTACCCGCACCTATCCTCGCACCTCACCTCGCGCCTTTAATTACCGCCAAAGGGCTTGCCGGTAATTACGATATTATTCCTTCTAGAGGTGGCTGCTGGCAGCAAAATGCTACAGTAGTCTACTGATGGATGACAGTGGATCGAAAAAGCTCAGCCTCAGGGGGATTTAAAAGAAAAGGAAAATAACAGCAAATAATTTATTAATATTAGGTCGTTAAAAATGAAATTTTCGCTTTTTCCTGATGCAGCGTTTAGTAGATGGTGGTTCAAAAAGTTACTATCATAAATGCTTTTACAGTTGTTTCATTAATTAATGGAAAGCAATTCTCTTCCAATGAAACGGCTCAGCTTAAAGGCAGCATCCATGAAAAAAAAGAAATTTGGAGATTTATGCATTTTTTGAGCACATTCCAGAACAACAATGCCAAAGTAAGAGAGCACAAAACTTGCATCTGGAGCAACAATAGGAGCCAACTATATCTATGGCAGACGAATGGGCATAGTTACAGTGCAGTCCTTCGGGGCTAATTAAAGGCGCGAGGGAACGTGCGAAGATAGGTAAGGGTAGGTAACGCCCCTTCCCCAATGAAACCCTGGGAGGGGTGGGACCCTTAAAAATCTATTCTGCTGCATTTAGGGTCTGTTCCTCTTTCAGTAGATTTAAACATGCTAATGTTCATCCGAGCAATGTTTTTAAGGGGCAGGTTAAAGGTTCTGTATTTCTAAAATTTTTATGCATTCTCTGTTATCTTATGGTTGGTGAATTTATTCACTGTTTACATCAACTGTTTCATGTCCATAAGAGAAAAAAGATTCACTACGTCTAATAAGACATAACAACTGGTTGCATATTTAGTGGCAGCGTGCAGACATGATAACTAGCTAAACAAAGCTTCTAAAAAAGTCCTTCCAGTTAAGTAAACTGGAAACCTGCTTGAAGATACTCGTGCGCTTACTGCTTCGGAAAGAATGCTTGTGCCTTGTTGACAGATAGCTAGACTCCTGCTCGATAAGCAGCACTTACGCTAAAAGCGAGTCCGTGTGCTTTTTCAGGAACGGACGCATGTGATAAAGTCAGCTGGAAAGCACTACAGCGTATATGTGCATAATTCTACAAGTGTAAGGTACTTAAGGCTCAAATGGGTTTGTTGGACAGTTGCCACCGCGCTCCGCAATTACCATCAGAATCTCTTTCCACAATAAAAAAAAGGCTGTGGATGCGAGCACCCTAATGTGGAACATACCCATGCACACTTCGAGGGCTTGAAGGCAACATCCACGCCAAAAATACATTTTGAGATTCAAGTAATTTACGAACATTGGTTGGGTAAATAGTCGAAACCCAGAATAAGAGCACTGGTAAGCCACTCATTGCCCAGAAAACGGCCAAAACGCAAATGGATCTGGCGGACCAGTTACGAGGGATATTGGACGAGTTGCCGGTAAAGCAGTATTTTTCGCAAATTTTGCAGAATTTCAAGTACCTCCTCGCATTCAATATGTTCAAAGTCACATTCCAGCCAGTAGCAGGCACGATTTCTAACTATAATACACGCAGTCGTGACACCGAGCAGCAATCTTTTCTATTTTATTTGAATACGCATTATTTTATTCATGAGGATTTAAAAAAAAAACGTAGACACACAGTAGCGGTTGGCGAAATTTCATATAGGGCAGGGATGGGGAGACGGGCGAGAAGGCAGAAAAGTAACCGAGGCTTGGGGTGAGCTAAGGAAAAGATATGTAGTCTTTGAAAATGTTCCTAGCTTTCCTCGTGAAATCGGTATTTAAAAACTGATAATATAAATGCTTTTAAGTAGTGATCACGTTTTAACAGTTTCCCTGCTCTCATCGGAGCGTCACTGGTAGACGCGCCTTTACGCATAAGCTGTGACACGCACCAAATTCTTTGCCACAACACGATTTTGTTCAGAGAAATCTACGACGGTTTGTCGCTAGCACTAAGAGCGGTTATCCGTTCTCTGCTTTTTGGCCATTTCAAGCTGCAAACAAAAGCGGTGCTTGTTATCGGATCGGCGTTGTAAATTCTTCTATGCTATTTGGCGTTGCCTGCCATGGCGGCCGATTAGCATTTCTCTGGCGTTCTTATCAGCTTTGATAGCGTGGGACCCTCTCCTACATTAGCCTAGCCTAAGATCGTCCGACTCAAAGTTGGTGCTTTGCAAAAAACAACGCATGCCCAAAGAAAGACAATGGAACCTCACCTCGTTGGTGGTCGAAAACTTCTTGGATCCATCGAATGCCAATTCATTTTGGTAAATTTTTTCAAGCCAAGCAAAGTCCCCATATGATCTCGCAGTTCGTGAGAGCAGCGAAGATTCTACTTCCCTTGTGATTGCCTGCTTGTTTTTTCTTCAGATTTTTGCCATCGGTGTCTTTTGGTTCAGAGTGTCTTAGGGAAGCCTCCGTTCCTTATTTTTAGCAAAACCCTCTTTCCTGACAACCTGATTGACTTCTAACATAGAAATAGTTCATCTCTACATATTCCCCCGATTTTCTTGAATGACAAAGCTCTTTTCCCCCAAATACAGCCATGCATATTTCGACCCTCTTACAGCGCAGCTTTTCTGCACAAGTTTTTCTTCTGGCAGGGCTAAAAGGTTCTTCTCGAGAGAGCAAAAAAGTACGAAGATTAAGGATTCAGTACCATTACTACTATTAAATAATTTATTAAAATCCTCCATTTTCTTTGAATGGGTATCATCGTCCTTAAGCACCTCATTTTTCTAATCTCCTCGGAAAAGTCGCTGACTGCACCGAAAGTAGTCTGATCTGCTTACTCGAACCGCAGTTTTAATTTGCAAATTCTGCCTGTGGTCAAGCGCATATTTCTAATTACCAAACATGACCCTATACGTAGTAAAACTAAAATTATTATTACTGTCAATCTTTTAAAGCACCAAGAGCTGTCGCTTCACTGAAAAATCTCAAAATCAAACTTTGTCTCACTGCCAAAGTACAATGTCGGCAACCCGCTTTTGACGGAGACAAGTGTAAACAACTATGATTTCTTGAACTGTGTTTATATGCACTTTCACAAAAGTCACATTGGTCTATGGTCTCTGCAACTAGCGCTGCAATCAGCGCTCTTTTTCGCAGATCGCCGAATACAGAATAACTAATTTATACTCATTCGATAGCTGAAACGATGCTCAAGCAAAGAGCGTGACGTCTATGACGTTGCCAGACATTCCGTAATGGGTCTCTAAGAAGTTGAGGAAATTCCTCTCCAATTAAGTTCTTTTTTGTCCAGCGAAAGCGTCGGTGTGTTTAGGCAATTTTTAGTGAAAGTGCACGCTGTACGCCTACAAAATGACGTGGACCACGCGCCATTCGACGTAACTGCCTGAAGCTTCCGCCGCGTCAGGATGATGAAAATTCGGGCCGGGACACGCCCACTGTGGAAGCTCATTAGCATTCACATCTCTAGCAGGTCATTGTGATTTTCGTTTTCTAATAAGAGGGCTCTTTGCTGAGGAGCTTTCCAGCGATATTGTCACATCTCCCAGAGTCGTTTCATAAAACACGTTTTTTTAAAACTTTTTGAGGTTGAGGATTATACCACTGCAAGTATGTAGTAGGTAGGCTAAGCTTCAAAAAAAGCAGGCGTTTCGTCCTTCAGAGAAAAAAGCAATTCACATGGATACTACAGGACGAGTCACGGAAAAATTGTCTTAGCCTTGAAAAGGGTTCCTTGCCGTGAAGAACTAGGTAGCTACAGTTCTACGTTTTCTTTTTAGCTATACTTT
>KN551039.1:14726-25240 GCA_000797555.1 Oesophagostomum dentatum | reverse complement strand
CCTACTGAAAATTAGACAAAACAGAAATATCGTATAACCTATGCTACATCATTTAATTCAAGCATAGCTAAAGCTTCTACTTGAAATAGCATCCTTTTGAAAACAGTACTAGAAGGAACCAGAGTGAATGATGGGGGCAGCTTATTAAGAAGACGTGCACGATAGGAGAAGGAATGTTGAAGAGTAGAAGTGCGTCCCCGCCAACCGCGTATCGTTAATCTGAACCCAACTATTGCGAAATTTCCAGCAGATGCTTTCCGGCCAACCTAATATCACTAGATATCTAGTAAGATCTGTTGTATAATACAAGCAAGCACAATTTGCAATTAATACAATGAACATTTGTCGATGGGATTCTTAATCAGTAATTATGACACATATATCAGGATATCACAGAAACTGATGAAAAGCTGCCTTAATTTGGAAACATTCAGGACTTGGCGATACGCTGGACGCAATAACTAGTGGAGTTGATTTCTTGAGCGCTATAAATGGATTGGCCGGGTCATTTGGACTTGGAGTACCTGGTGGAGCTGAAATCAACGCCAACGATTTACAAGAACAAAGTGGTGCGTACTTAAGAAAAACGCAAAAATTTAACTAATCGGCTTTGTTTTCGTTTACTAAACTAGTTGTAAGCTGCAGATATACCAAGCTTTATACGATCAAACAACAGATTTTTTTCTACAATAGTACCTACGCAACGGTGAAAATCGACCTTCGCTCTGCAGACCGGCGGTGTTGCAAGTATCGTTTGGCTCCTCTAAAATTGTTTCAAACTTTAAACAAATTCTTCCTCGACCCTGCTGGGTGAAAATTTCAGGAAATTTTTAGGAATTTACGGATTTAAAAAATTCGAACCTTTAGAGAACCATGGTTTTAGAAGGGCAGCAAAAAGTGGGGCTCTGATTGTTTTGTAGCGGTTGGATCCTGACGTTCTCGCTATTGTAAGCTTACAAGATTTCTTTCGTTACGAGGGAAATGCCCACATCGTTCAAAATGACATTTTTTTCACGCACAAAAACGTTATTAAAGCACGGATACGTAATTGTAGGTGACTAGCAGAACCACAGCATTACGTGGATCTGGTTCTCTCTGAAAATATGATATTCGCGCTTTGAGATTGACTAAAGCTGTTGGATCTTGGAACGAAAGGGTAGTAGATCGTTCACATGAAAAGCACATATCGGCTATGTTCGGGATACCACGAGGAAAACGCTAAAAAAGAGAAAGTAATCATTGTAAAGAACGAAATGGTAGTAGATCGTTCATATGAAAAGCACATATCGGCTATCTTCGGGATACTGCGAGCAAAACGCTAAGAAAGACGGAAAGAAAGTAATCATTGTAACAGATCAATAAAACTGACGAAACTTACCTTCTCAAAGAGCGCGATAGAGTGGCGCTTCAGTTTCGGTACTCTCGGTACTCACGACACTACGCGTTCTTCATTTGTAGGGAGTTAGGAGGTCAGCACCATTTTACTGTTTTTGAATATTCACTTTGTTTCCGTATGCTTTTCATTTCCTTCACTGTACATGGTGCGTTCAATAGATTAGACAGTCGCTCCGCCAAGCGATAGTTGCAGGCCGCTCACACGAAAGCAATGAGTGCATTGCCCGGTAGATACTATGAGTTCAGTACCAAAAGGAGTAGAACAAATTTCACTTTCCGACAAAACTGATGTAATCTTTGCACCTGCACCCTCTATCTCCTGCTGTCGTACCTTCAGTAAGAAATAGGCCCATTATAAAGTTCGTTCAGCTAAGATGACTTTAAGTGACAGCTCCACTAAAAGCTAGTCAGCTCATCTGTATTATATTGGCACTCCGCAGTATAAAGTAGCAAGCTTTGCTGACAGATGAAATCTTTGGCTGAGTGAAAGCAAGACGAGCCGACGATATTCGGTCAAAAGTCAGCCTTACTTCTTCGAAAAACTCAGTCTAAGCTTTTTGTACGAAATAACAGACATATGAGTAGACGCAGGCCCGTACCAAAGTACCTTCATTTGAGATCCGATGAAAGAACCGTCAGCCGGACAACCACAAGGCCTATCGATTCCCGATGGCATTCAGCTGACCCGAATACAGAAGTCATTTGAAAATTCTTTAAAATATTCCCTAAAGTTCTCTGTCTCTGGAGCATATCAGCATAAAAAGTAGTTCTAAAGCACCAGCGGTTTTCTTGAGAAAACTCATGAATTGTATGCGAAGACTGGCTCGATCTATTCTAGATCAATATAGAGCGTGATGGTTGGGCGGTAGATCAGTAACGACAAGGAACTCTCAGCATTTCACAGATGGTTTTCATCGCTAGAATTGACTATCATGCCTTCCAAAAGCGAGGAGTGTATACCACTGGAATAATCAACATACTTCATGTTTTGTTGCGATGGTTTACAGCCTCTGAGACAAGGTGGCTAACGACGCATCAGCAGAGGTCTAAGTTGCTACACAGCAACTTACGAACCTTCAGCCGATCCTCGTATATCCTCTCCTCGTGCACGTGCTATTTCGTCATTTCGTCCGGCTGATTTTCATCCGGCTGAGTTTCGGATGAACGTCCACTGAAGGACAGAGGTTGCCTTTTCTGGTTTCATCCGAGCATCTCTTCTATCAGCTCAACTTGATATTTTGCGTCATTACGCGACGTTCTGGATCCGATGAGGTAATCGACTGTCATCCGACCGTTCAGCACAGATTTCCTCGGATGAAAGAACTTTGGTACGGGCCGCAGTCTAAGATCAACTGGGAGGCAGTCAAGAGGTACCCCGGCGCCAACCGCTGCTACTGTCAGCCCCTCGCGTTGGTATGGCACTGGGTGTTGGCCTCGCCTTGTGGCTGCAAGCCCAGGTGCTAGGCCCATACTTTACAAATTTAAAAATACAGCGGTAGCAAAAGTTTTGCCACGACGGGATATATTTTTCAGTGAAAAAATAACTTCCGTCTCTGCGGTGGAAGCTTAAGAGAGTTCTTTCTTACCTGAACTTTCTTAAGCAGATAACATGGTTGAAAACTGCTGTTTTAATGTTTTTTCGGCATGGTCATGAGGGTTTTTTTCATATACATTTCTAAAGCTTTAGAGTGCTCAATATATGCGTTTTGAATGAATATGCCCGGTTTTCATTAACGCAGACACTAAAATGGTGATTCTCTAAATATCCAGGTTTCCTTAAAAATCTCTAAATTCTTGAAGTTTTTGACGAGAATATCGAACAGAACAGTTGTGAAGGTTGAAGCAGTCTTGGAGGACATTCACCCAAGAGATGCTTGCAACCATCGACCGACGGTGCAAAGATCGATTTTCACCATTTCGTGAACAGTACTGTACTTCCTTGTTTTGCAGAGTCGCAGAACGTATTGTCAAAAGCTGCTTGCGGTGAGTCACTGGATTGCTCTCCTACAACAGTACGTTTCACAATATATGACCCTCCCACTTCCACGTAGTAATTTTTAACGTTGGTAGTCTTACCAACAACCGATAGTTTTTACCTTAATCAGCAAGCAAAACAACTTTCGAATTCAGATCTCTGTGCTGTAGATCATATGACATCTTTATGATGAATTTTTGAAGATTTTTGCCCGTTTCATAATTGCATGATACCTTCGAATACATTACGATTTCTTATAAAAAAACTTAATCTAACGCGCAGCTTTATGAGGTTTTCTGAAAAAAAAACGGCAAGCACACAATAGAGGAGATTTTCTATTCTATTAGAATATTTCTATTAGGGTGAGCCCTACTCTGAAAGAATCCAAGTGGATCTATGCTCCTTCATCCCCAAAAAAATGTTTTGACTACAATACGAACATTCGTCTGTTCTGAATATGCTTCTAAGGACATGTGTTTGCTACATCTGAGGGTCTTTACGATAACAGCGATGCTCTTTTTGGGAGAACTATCTTCGTAAAGCAGCGCAACTCTTCCCGTCAGCTAATTTAAGTATTCCTGCACTTTTAATTTTCCAGACGAGTGTTTGACACATCTAGATTTAATCTTTGTCGGTGCAAAGGAGCCCCGAGAAGAACACAGCTGATTGCTCATGGCCGCAATTGTCGAATCAATGGTAGACCGCGTTCTCGAAATGGACGTTGTTTCGAAACGATCCTTTATGTCATTTGGATCATTTAACAGACAAATGAGTTTTTATTGCTGCTAGTTCGGCATTTGTGACAATGACGAAGCAGCTATGTTCGTTTTGTGCGCATTTGGAATGACAAAGCATAGGGCTAGATGTGTCCAGCACACGGCTAGATCATCAGAAATGCACGAAGGTTAAACCTATGATGTCTGGGACCCTAAAACCGAGGGAAAAGGGAAAATAATCACTGTTATTTATTTACTAAATACGCTGAAAGCTGTGATGGTAAAAAAATTTAAAGATAGAAATACTGCGACTTCTCATTTACTGAAATTTCTTGTAATATGTAGGTTTACGATGATCTCCATAATCTTAGAGCAGTGTTAAAAGGGAATGCATAAGTCGCTGAAAGTTGGTTTTTTTTGAATAAATTGGTTGTACTGTTATGTTCCAGCCATTTGCCCATGACAGGTCCTGAACCCTCCACGATATAAAACATGCTCGAAAACGCTGCAGGTTAGAGTATGGTACAAATTGTAGGACCCAGAGCAGATAAAACCGTGAACGACGTAAAAATCGAGGAGAGGGAGATTCCTTACTTCCAGCTTACCAAACATTTAGCATAGGCAGTAGAAGCAAGCAAATGAAGAATTCAGTTGACTGGTTATAAAGTGATGAAGTTTTTCTTTGTCTGCAATGATGGAAACCGGATGGAAACGGTCTAAAGGAAATTGTTTAAGCATTTCTCAGTTCATATCATCTGAGTTGACCAACATTTAAGAAAAGAAAAAAGCTAGAAGCTAGAATTTGGTTGTAAATAGTTGCAGGCTCATTATTTTTGCAAATGCCAGCACTTCACAGGAAGGAAATCTAAATATTGCTTCGTTCGTTGTTCAATTAACGATAGATTTTCTCCTTGGTTGTGTAGCGTGATAGTAGTAGTAACGATAGATTTTTTCCTTGGTTGTGTAGTATGATAATAGTAGCAATTTTCGTTATCAATGCATACCAGGTACATATATTCTTCAGAATAGTTCCAGCGATAGACGTATGATATGATGGTTTGTATGGACATAGCTAATGTCGTTGTCGAAGAGATACCAGAAATATGGCCATCACTATCCTGTATTTATGACACATCTTCAATACCAAGAATGTTTAGTACGTCCATCTTTCTTAGAATCCTTCTAGATTTATAAGAGTTATTGCACTCTTATAGGTAATTTGCTAGGTAATTTACTGAGAGATTTTAAAGTCCTAAAGAAGAACTCGTTTTCTACCAATCGCATGTTGGTTTTTCTATATGTGGGATAGTGAAAAGAGAATATTAACAACCACCACCACCGCCGTTAACCACTTGTTGGGCGGAAGCGACAGTATTTAGCTATCATGAAGACCTTTGCAGACGTAACCGCCCATCTTGCAGCTGAGACTTTCTATGATCTAAAGGGACATTAGTTTAGTCGAGTTCTTTCAAAGCAGATGCACACTAACTTTAATGAGCAAAAATATCTCCACACTTCGACCGCTTTTCCAGAAAACTCTTGTATTATAGTGTAGACAAAGGTGAATGAGCAGTTGTGCGCAAAAGAAATGAAAGGTATTGGTCGCACACTGTTAGAAAGGTAAGCAATAACTTTAACTTTTCCTTTTCAAAAACCCAAATTTTTCGAAAATGTTACATGATCGTGAAACAGGCCAAAAATCTTCAAAAATTCGTCAAAAAACCTACATAACAGAAATATTCATCAAAGGGTTCCCTGCCTACTGATAAGGATAAAATGTCAGCGATTGGCTGGTTACCAAGCTAGAAAATTACTTGACGAAAATGAATGTGTCATATAACTATGAAATGAACTATATTTGTTTCTATTTGAGGTTTTCTAATCTGAGTACTCTTTCAGTTGCATGGCTTTCCTATTACGCGAGCGGCAGCATACCAGTTTTTCAGTGCTACTGTCCCGGATATGGATATTCCTACCAATATTATCGTTGTCTACCAGGGTTAAGACAATGATTAATAACAGAATAACACTTTTAAATATGAAAGAATTTTGTCTGCTTGCCTTTCGTTAGTATCACACGTTAAACTTATCTATTGTGAAAGAGTAAGTAAGTCTCGGCGAGCTACATCATGGGACGAGGCCATAACGGCTTTGTGTTTATCCCTCAGAGGCACCAATTTCGCGTTTTCCAGCCAAAAAGCAACTCCAACATGAGCTCTTCACGGCGTTGTTGGTAGCAAAACATCTGGTCATGCCGGAATTCGAGCTTCAGTTGTAGAATTTATTCATGCTAAATGTGAGGTCGCGGGCAGGTTTCCACTTCCGTCGCAGAATTCATAGTCCTGAGTAGTAACCGATACACCACGGAACCGCTTGTCTCAATAATGAAACAGTACAGTGCGTTTCAAAACTTTATGCCCACCCCAATATTTCAACTTTTTTTTGGAAATTCTGAGTTTTCGATCTGCAACTTCCGCATTCGCATCTGCCACATGAGAATACCCCACAACATTGAATACCAGCTTATTCGCTCGCCGCTTGCGCTTTCAACGTCGATTTCTTCAAAAATGACCCTTCCAAAGTTTCACATCCACCATGGCAAAGTGTTCATTAATCGTACAAAAGCAGCGCTAAACCATAGTATAGGTATCCTTGCATATTCAATAACCCTTTAGAGACACCGAGGCATGTGCTCGCAGCGCAAGAATTCACAAGAGAGGCCTTCTGGGGTCTCAAGCTGCCCACGATCCAAACAAAATTTTCGTTTCAGTGGCTCTAAAAGTTCCTCCTTATGACTGCAGTCATGCCTGGTGCTATGACACATAAATATCAATTTTGCGCACGTTTAGCCGGGAAACTGATGACAGGATGTTGCGTTTTTGTCGGTTATCTCGTCGCTGCACAACGGTTAGGTGGGCTGATTCTTCAAACCTGGGCAAATTCATTGCCCAGGTTTCAGCTCTTACACGCTGCTCACTTTATAAAGATCGAATGCGATACTCTGCCGCTGCGAGCTGCAAAAGTCAGTTCAAGCTTTTAAGCTCCTTTTTCTATAGATAATGAGAGGAAGTGTGCAGGTGAAGATTTCTCCAGCCAGTAACGGCAGGATATCGCTTTCGTTCCGTATAAAGTGAGCAGTGCCTAAGAGCTGAAACCATAGGCAATGCATTGCGCAACATTTTTGAAGAATCAGCACACCTAACGTTGCACAGCGACGGGATAACCGACAAAAACGCGACATCCTGTTTCAATTTCCCTGCTAAACCTGCGCAAAATTGATGTTTATGTGTCATAGCACCAGGCTTGATTGCAGTCATAAGGAGGAACTTTTAGACTCACTGAAACGAAAATTTTGTTTGGATCGTGGGCAGCTTGAGACCTCGGAAGACCTCTGTTATGAATTCTTGCGCCGCGAGCGCATGCCGCGCTCGGAGTAGCTAGAATTTTACATAAACACCTCTACAGAGTTAATGAGTATGCAAGCATACCTATACTGTGATTTGACGCTGATTTGTACAATTATTGAACACTTTGCCATGGCGGGCGTAAAGTTTTGGAACGATCGTTTTCGAAGAAATCGGCGTTGAAAGCGCAAGCGGCAAGCGAAGAAGCTGGTATACAGTGTTATGGGGTGTTCTCATGTGGCACATACAAATGTGGAAGTGGCAGATCAAAAACTTCTTAGAATTTTTAAGAAAGTCGAAATATTGGGGTGGGCGTAAAGTTTTGGAACGCCTGTATGAGAATCAAAAGGAAAACAAATTAGAATGGAAGCAGGTACAACCAAAAAGATAAGCTGTGATTCGTTTCGCTTCGCGTTCTCTCGCTTTTTTCGCTTTAAACAAATCGCAAAAACTAGTTCCCCGAGGGACATCAGTGAAGAGGCGATCTAATTGAAAATTGAAAGAAAGAAGAGAACAAGGAAAGCAAAACATACAAAGTTAAGCGGTATAGGAGAAGTAAAAAATGTCATAATAGCAGTAGTTTGTTGAATTTTCCGAAGTACATGTGTTGAAGATTAATCACTGATTAGCTCCTATGTTAACGGGGCACGACATCTAGTAATTTTTTTGACGTGTAACAAATAATGAAGCACGGTAGTTTATGGTTGTGAAGTTATATACTGTAGATTGGACTAGATGTAAGTTCTTTGATATGACACTAAGACTATTAGATTGTATTTTTAGGGTATAAATTTATTTCTAAAAGGGCATTAGGGATGCACTTTATATATTATTTGCCTATAGTCATGCCTTTAATTTGATCCTTGAATCCAGGGAATTCAGAACATTTATGCTGATTCTTAGCGTTCCCTTAAAAAACGGCAGATTTTATTCCGGCGGAAATAAAGGACTGATAATGAGGAAAACGAATTACTCTAAAATTAAAGGCGCCCGTTTTGTTAAAAAGTTCAGCGACAATTCGGTCGTCTTTTTAACAGATGCCGTAAAATCAAAATAGATACAACGTTGAGAAGATGTATGAGTAGTTTGACTTCAAGTGAATCATCATATAGTTTAGATAAAATATTCGCAATAATAACTTGTGTATGGTTAGGAATTACCAGTAAATCATCCATATATCTACAAGGTTGAGAATTATATTACTAGTTGTTCGAACTTGTTTACTATATTTAAACTCTTGGTACTGCTAGTGTAATATCCGCAAGCAGTGTTCCAAAGTTTCCACCCTGGGACATTCCGATTCGTTCTTTAACAATGAAATTAGCAAATCTGCAATAACTATTTCCAAGCAAGTAATCAATAGAATGGATAAGATCCTCTCATTTATAGTATCTGTAATTGGAACGATTGGAAGCATCGGTATAAAATATGTGAAATCCATTTGTGGCTATGTATAATATAATCCTGCTGCATTTTAAAAGCAAATATTCAATAGAAAAGTCACACTTGACATAATCAGATCCTGAGAAATAATGGTAAAGATATCCGTAAAGTATGCAGAGTAAACTTGTACAGGGGTGGGCAAAATTAAATGCACACGGTTTTTTGCATTAAACAGTGCATGCTTGCCTACTTTAGCAAATTTGGCACATAAACGTTTACGAGTGAGCAGGGACCCTCGCCAATGACATGCCATGACAATTGCTCCAGATCGCCGCTGTAAAGTCTAATAAGGGCACTTGAGTGTCATCTTTCAAAGTCCACAATGGCCGCTAGAGTTCTGATGGAAGTTTCCTTCCAAACTTTTCACGGCAAAATTTCCATGGATTCTCTTCTACTGTATAAGAAAGTGAAGATTTCTTCTCTAGAAAGTGTCCCAAGAAAAAATCCACGTATTTGGAACTGGGGACTTTGAAGGGTTGCAAGCTTCGCCTCAGAAGTGAGAAAAATCTGCACGCGGACCTCAAAAAATGAATTTTGCTTAAAAACTTGGCGCTCAGTTTTGCTTAAATAGGTTTACTTTTTCTTGAAATATACCAGAGCTCTCGAATGCATTGTGCCCCGGAAGACAGCATTTTGATTTATGGCAACAAATATTTTAATGCTGTTAAGGGAAAAAATCGGCGGCATCCTACCACTTGACCAAATCGCTTCCAACACATTGACAACAGTAGCTACTGTTGCTTCATTAATATCATCAGAATGCTCAAGGCATGCACTATAAGTATTGTTATTTGCTCCCAGTTTTCGCGATTGTGGAGCTTCCACCGGAGCAAAGAGTTGATGTTGCTGAGAATGACTGCAGGTCGCGGCCCACGCCTATGCACCATTGACAGTTTCCGGTATCTCCCCTGTCTTTCGATCAAATTGGATTCGGTGAGGTAGCGAACTTTAAGGCCTAAGTAGGACCTACATTTTACGCGCATGGACGGTTTCCCATATTTAGAGCTTCGGGTGATCTCCGCTGTTTTAGTGAAATGAGTCAATGATTCCGTGTTATTCTTATCCATATGTTTCGAAATTTGAGAATATCACGCCGGCAGTGAACTGTCACTTATCTCCTCATTATCAGTAACGACTAAGTCTTACCTCCGCCTCCCCATTTTCTTATGGTCATAGCTCTCCTGAATCTGGAGATATTCAACTTGTTCTTATACCCTCCGTTGACCGCCCGGACTTACGCATGCCCACAACACGGTCTATATCGACTCTACCAGACATAGTTAGTAAACCACGTAGGTGACAAAGACCATGTTTTATGGATGAGTACAGAACTATTCTAGCTACATAACAGCAAAAAAATAGAGGAGTCTTCTTTCGTGATTTCCAAGGAATTTAAGCTCAAAGTGTGTGCATTTAATTCTGCCCACCCCTGTATATATATGCAGCAATGATGTAATATGCTA
This sequence comes from Oesophagostomum dentatum, assembly GCA_000797555.1. NCBI lineage: Eukaryota > Metazoa > Nematoda > Chromadorea > Rhabditida > Strongylidae > Oesophagostomum > Oesophagostomum dentatum. Next base: position 14,844 of record KN551039.1, on the reverse strand, counting down.
TGATATGATGTGACATGACAGACCATTACTTCGACTTAAACAGCTGCTTAACGTGTTAACGCTGTTAGAAGAAACAATGGACAAAAAACACCTTAGACTTTGACAAGTCTAAAAATTT
>KN551035.1:4617-16102 GCA_000797555.1 Oesophagostomum dentatum | reverse complement strand
TTCCAGGCATTTGAAAACGACGATACGGTCGAAAAGTCAGGCCAGCCTATGAAATAAAGGATACCACCTAACAACCTGGAAGGCACAGAAGTACAAAAGTATTATATCAAAATGCCCAGGTTAAGAGAAGAGAGAACTTGGAGATTATTACAAAACTCAGAACATTTGTCTTTTTTCTGGTAATATGACTGTTTGCCGCTTTTCTTTTTATGTGGTATATCTGCAGTGAAGCTTGCCATCTAAGTCCACTTACTAGATTCTTCCCATATTGCTTTGAACTCCCATAAAAATGATAATTCTTGAAGTAGTTTTACTTTGCCAACCAGGTTTTTACGGCAAATCCTTTATTGGCCTCACGTTTCGAGCAATTCGCCTTCATCAGAGGCCTGAAAATGGATACCAGGTATTATCCGTAACGTTACGCCATCAAACGTCTCCGCTTGCTCTGCTATGCCCAGGTTCAGAGAAAGAAGAACATGGAACTTATTGAGTGATAATTCTTGACATGCACACAATGCACCTTTCGCTTGTAAAAATTTTATACGCGCTAAAGTTTTCAGAGCAAAAGGAAAAGTAAATCCTATGATAGAGGAAGCTCTACCTGATCGCATTACTTTTCAAGTCGAAACTTCCCACCTTTTCCAGGAATAAACTTCAGAATTAAAAGTGGTTTGGACGACCATTGAGCAGGATGTGCGGAAGAGACGGTGATCCGAACCGAAGCAGAACGATGGGACTACGGAAACATCCAGTAGACACCATCTTCGGTTGGTGAGTCTGTGGTCGATCTCCGTGTGAGTCGTGCCGCTGGGTGACTCCCAAGTCCACCCGCGGTGGTCCTTCTTCATGAAGATGGAGTTTCCATGAAACAGTCGAGCGGCGGACAAGAGCTCGAAGGGCGATAGGCGTTTTCGTTTTGGAGTCCTAATTCGAATCTTCCAATCCTGCCCTAGCTTCTGCAGCTGTCCCTATCCTTGCGTTGAAATCTCCAACAATGAACTTGTAGAAGGACTTCTCGTTGCGGATCACTTCCTCCTACTCCTCGTAGAACGCGTCCAGCTCGCGCTGATCAGCTGCTGACTTTGGTGAGTAGCAGTTGATGATGCTGATGGTCTTCTGGCGCGGAGGGTGGAGACGGAGGACAGCCAAGCGAGGTGACAGGATTTCGTGCGAGTCGACAAGATGAACGACTGATGGGTGCACGACAAAACCAACGCCGCCAACAATTCGTCCTGGGATCTTCTCCCCACGGATGAGGGTCTCGTCCTTCATCTGTCTCACGTCTTCCTTTCTGTTTTTGGTTTCCTGCAGAGCTATCACATGATACTTGACGCGCCCTGCGGCTTCGAGATGAGCGTGGAGATCGGCGTCGCTGGAGACTATTCTGGCATTGTAGGTGCTGACCAAGAAACAGTTCCGTGGCAGGTCGTGGACGTGCCCTTTTGGTCCTTGGTAGCCGGTCTGCACTTAACTAGGCAAATGTCGAACTCCTTCACAGCCTGCGTGGCCCTACGGAAGATAAATTTCCGATGTACTTCGCAGTTCGACGCCCATTGCCACCCCCACGCCACGATGAGGCGACAGACCGGAATTGGAGGCAGATAGCTGTAACTGTAAAAAAGGATACTGTGAGTGCTTAAATTTCCTGCATTAACTGTTAGAGAGAATGAAGAAGTATGAAGTAAGTATCACATATAGGCTAGGATCCGAATACGTGCAATACTGCTATGTCTGTGCCTCCATATGGAGGCGAGCGCTACATGTTTTGCCGTGAGCGTAAAGTGACAATATGTATCTAGGGTGGGAAACGTATGCGCTTTGCAGGAAACATCGATCGAAATATTATTAACATATGTGGGGCATCCGCTTTGTGGAAATACTCTATGTTTTTATGCTGCAGCGTAACAACATAACGTAACAACAATGGCACTTTGAACGAGTTGAGCATTTGTGGGCTTCAAAGTTCAAATTGTCAGCGACTATAGCGATAGCGGTAGTGGCGAGTGCCCGAGTGCCAACGCAGAGACGATTGAAGTAGTGGCGATAACAAGATCTATATTACGCAAAAGCACATGGCATTATTGAAAAGCTTTAGAATGCGAGACTATCCACCCTGGCGGAAGCGGTGAATTTGGTCACCCATTTCTACTAACTCGTCCAAATTGCCACTCAGAAGAGTGCAAATTCAGGTTGAGTGTGGACGAGTTAGTAGCTGCACTTGAACTGGGCCAATTGCGGCCAACGTGGAAAGTTCGAACCTAAGCTTTACACCGATGAGCAGATCAAATGTGGTTCCGATGACCGGAGCTTGGAAGCAGTGTCGAAGACGTCGGTAGCAGTAAGCAAGGAGATGACAGGTAGGTGCAGGAGGCCAGTAGCCACAACGGACGACGGTCCAAGTAAGGGCGTATACTTCTCGAGCAGGGAAAAAGAGTAGTTTGAGATCCAGATCCAAGCGCTAGAGCGTAAAGTTATTTCCAAAAATTATCACAGCATTAGAATAAAGGAAAGTCCTTTACGAAACTCTCAAAAAATCTGAACAATCTTCGTTTACAACTAAGCAGAAGATAATATTAAACTGACTGTGGTTCATAAGAGTTAACTGTGATTAAAGTGTCTGTGGAAATTTACCTCTGGACTGATGCTGCTTTTTTCACTGCTAGCCATCTGCAGTATATGATACGCAAGCAATAGTACGGCATCTTTCTGATCTGTAAGGATGTTCAACAGCGTTATTTCTTTTCAATTTTTTTGTGTTCTGCATGCGTAAGTTGCACAATGTAGCAAGAGTCGGCTATACTGGCAGCGATTAATAGCAGGATTTGATAGTTTTGCTCCGTCGCAAAATCACCAAAAATACATTGCGTTTCAGAAAATATAAGGCCAGTGATGATCAAATTCACAGTAGATAAGGAGATTTCTACATATAGCGTTAGGCCAGAGAAACACGTGTTTGTTTTGCATAAAGTAAAAGGCGGATAAGAACCGAGAGCTGGCACAACAAATTATACCAAAATTGGAAAATGGTTCGCCATAATGTTTTGTATCAGTGAGATAACCTCACAAAAAACTCCATGCTCTGTTCTTGGCACTATTGCTCAGTCTCCAGAAAAAAGTACACTAATGTATGGGCTGTTCGTGAATGACGTTTTTAGGAAGTACCATTAAAGTTACTGATATGGGCGATTTACCTAATAAATGGGCATTCTGACCCCTTAGAAAAATTCATTGTGTTCTGGCGAAGATTTTGCAGTAATGTTTGTGGGGGTAAGCAGGCATCGGAGATGCACCGACGCATGTTGATATCCACAGCCACTCTTAATAGAGAAGAGAAATTTCAATTTTTGAACGCCGTCCGGCGTCTCCGAAATGCCCTAAAAGCAAAAATGCTACAAAAAGTTCCCAACCGAGTGAGGATCTCAAGGACGCGCAAGAGGGCGTGCTTTCACGTCTAGAATCTAGAATGCGCAGTTGCTTTAACCACCGATCAAGTACCACTCAAACAATTTTGATTTGAGAGTAGACTTACATATTTAAAACACAGAGTATTTACAGTAGCGTTCAAAAGTATTTTAACAGCCCATTTTTTCTATGTTAAGGTTATTCATCATATCTTTTCATGGGAGCCAATCTACCGCAAATCTGCGGGCATTTTAGGAGCAGGCCTGCGCGAAATAACCCTGGGTGAGCACTTCGCTGTGCCATTTAGGCGAATTATAGGTAGCCCGATTCAATTTTTGTCGCTTTTCGAAAATCGCTAATAGCATTTTTGTACCTAAATAGTAAAAAGAGTAAAAATATGCATTATTTACCAAACGCTCTTTAGCATCTCATGGTATGCAGCATACCCCAAATCAATCTGTCCCAATAAAATAAATTAGAAATTTGCTTGATCAATTTTCCCCAAAACTCCATTATCCTATTCGAACAAAATAGCAGTTTTGCAGACCCCAAACAAACCATCAAGAACCATAAAGCAAAATATATGAGGCATGACTGGGATTCTTATTCTCTAAAATATCTGCAAATCAGTCTTTTTTCGGATTTTAAAATCGGCACATTTTGATGTAGATGTCAGTGCACAGAATTACCAGGGATCGCAAAATTTATGCAAGATTCTTTGGGGTCCAGACGGTGAACCAGATGATGAAGTAGCCCTGGTGCATCGCTCAATAATGAGAAATTTTTTTTCTGAAGAACTGGGCAAATTCGATCTTGAGGGGCATAACTTTTCTCACAGTCGCTCTTCGGCGAGTCTCTGGTACTCATAAAACACGTCATTTAGTCCCAGAAATGCATGAAATTCATCATGTTTGCTTGCCTCTGATATGGAAAACAAAAGATTAATCATAAATCCGAAAAAGGGGTTCAAATACTTCCGGTCACTACTGTACATTGTTGTACTTTAAGTAGTTTTGGAAGGGTAGCGGTATGCCTTCTCCAAATTGCTCCTATTTTTTGTAGACTAACAAGGGAAGGCTTCGAAGTGATCCTCATGATTAGAAATAAGACGCATATCAGCGAAAAGCATAGGACTAGGGTGTATATGGAATACATATGCGAATCGCTCAGTTTGATTTTATTTGAAAGAAGATGATCCGTGTTTTTGCCCCGTCTTTAAACAATACGGGAGCTAGTGTCCTTTGCTCAGGTGCGATGATGCTACCTGTACAACTACAGTGCAGCAAAAAAGAATACACCTTTGGGATTGTCCGAAGCAGGCCTTGAGAGTAGACGCAAAAACGTTTCTCCTTTTTCTCTCGGTCCCATGAATACGTTTACGATATTCTTTAAAAAAATTCTGAAATTAGAACTTTGCAAGCATCTGAAAAAGTCACCGGCTTTTTCTCAACGTTCAGCAGCTCTGCAGGCATTGCGGTTGCTCCAGTATCCCATTCTTGGTCAGTAAATTCTTCAAGCGATTCTCCATTTCCTTCTCTCGATGACGTGGGATGCTTAGATACAGAGCGTTAATTCACCAGTAGAATTCTAAACTGGTGAAAATTTTCCACAAGTTGCTTTCCCTCCTTCACCGACTAACACTTGCAGCTGCGCTGATATTTTGAGACCTGCATCTGTTGGGTGTAGGTGCTGTGACGTGCTGGACGAATTTCGGTAGAGTGCAAAAGAATACACTCTAGCGAATTCGAATTCATTGATCGTCTTGGTACTTCGTTAAAGGCAGCTTACGCGGAAAACAAAGATGCTTGCAGTTCTGTCTGAAAGGTGAGTGCTGAGCCTCTTCATTGCAGAAATTAGCAAAAGACTTCAAAAAGTTGACATCTACGGCGCAAAAGCTGGCGCCGAAAAGGCTGCTCGAACTCAGAATAAGGAACAACAAGCTGGCCAAAAACAATGGAAAACGTACGCTTCTTAGCGGTGATACCATTGATACATGCAAAGAAATGAAGATTCAAAGTTACTGCAGCTGGCTGATTCGTTGATAAGCAGCCTAGACGTGATGGGTATCATTTGTCAATTCCAAATTAACTCTTCCAACTCCTAGCGAATAAAGTTTTGTCGCAGATGCATTTTCACGGTGACGGCTTCGTTTTTCTCCGTTTTTTCTTGTCGTAGTGCTGCCAGCTACATCTCAGCTTCAAATTAAGCTTAAGAAAAATATATAGTTGTTTTGCGCGTACGCTGCCTTTAAAGACAGTGTACCACGAAATTTGAGTTACTGCACAATTGGAGCTAATCGATGTCTTTTGGTCCCATCTATCCACTACAGAAGTCTCAGCGAAAAACTCCGGGCCGTCTTCGAGAAAAATTGTGAAACAGTAGTCAAATTTGCAAGCATGCAGAGCTAACTACACGACTTCATTCCAACGAACGCGAGTGGCTAACCGTTTAGCGTTTCTTGGTGTCCTGTTGGGGAAACATGGTGTGCTAAGCGAGATAAAACGTACCAGGAAAAAGCGATTATAAGCGGAAGACCTTAGAATCGAAACGAGAACTCCACATTCCTATATTCTGTTTGGGAATGTGAAGAAAACACTAGGGTAATGATCAATGAAAGGTCATCAACAAAAAAGGAGGCCACATAAAAAGCTGCGAAAGTAAAATAGCTCGTTTTTTCACTGTAGAAGAAAAGGCGAGAGCCGAGGTCGATCATTACGGTTTCGTTGGATCAGTAGGGGTCTGAGCTAAACCAATAAAAAATAAAAAAGCAAAAATAACACGCAAGATATTCAAAAAGTCACCCCCAAACGTCGGGTTTTTCTCCAGCGGGACACCTAGGGACGCTAAACGGCTAGCCACTTCTCGCGCGCTCGTTGGAATGAAGTCGTGTGATTAGCTCTGCATGCTTGCAAATTTGACTGCTGTTTCACAATTCTTCTCGAAAACGGCTCCGAACTTTTCGCTGAAACTTCCATATTGGATAGGCGGGACCAAAAGCCGTCGATTAGCACCAAATGTGCAGAAACTCAAATTGGTGGTACGCTGCCTTTAAGGCGGAAAACAACGGTACATTTCTCTTAAGCTTTACGTGAAGTGCGAATGTACGCAGTTAGCAGCACTGCGACAAGAAAAACGGAGAAAAACGATGTAATCGCCCTGAAATGCTTCCGCGACAAAAATATATTCGCTAGAGGTTGGGAGAGTCATCTAGGTATTGACAAGTAGTATCCATGATACTTACGAGGGAACATAGGATCATGTACATCATCCTCAGCGCTGGGACCAAAATCTTTAGAAATCCCATGGCCAGTGTCTATGCAAAAGTCATATATGATTCCTGTAATTTTCTCCTAAACGGTGGAAGTCGCCAACGTTATCATTTGCAATGGACTCTGATATAACTAAAGCAGCAGCCAGCCACGAATCGTCCATGGCTCAGTGGCAAGTGCTTCAGACTGTGGATCAGGTAATATGGGGGTTCGATTCCCCTTCGAACCTAAACTTTTGCGTACCCTCCAAAACTTGCAGTAGTGCCAATTTTTTGAACTATTTTGTAGTGGAGCTCTGCATAAAAGTTAACAAGCAGACTACTGCCATGCTGGAAATTTAGCTGGATGAAGTATTCCTTGTCTAGTTCAGAGAAGGCGGAGGCCATTTTCCTGAAAGTGACCTCTAAAACCGGGAAACTCAAACGTATACTGTGACAAACAAGCTTATTTTTATTACTACTCTGCTGTATACAACTGTTGCTGAAAAAGCACTTAGAGACGCCATCATTTCTTCGATAACTTCATAAATGCTAGTTGACTGGTCAAGTACTCACGATTTCCGAGGTACATAGTGTCTACGTTGCAAGTTTTAGAGGGTACGCGAAAACTTCGCGCAAAAGCTGAATCGAACCTTCCACAGTCTGAACTATAGATCAGCGTACTAGCCACCGAACCACGACTAACTGCTTACTCGGTACTACCGTTTGCTTCATCAGAGTTCGTTCCAAGTGGTAGATGATATCGGCGATTTTTACGATTTAGAATAAAATTTCAGGAATCATATATGGCGTATGCATATACGCTGTCAACGAGCTTTCTAATGGTTTTGCTGCCATTGCTGGGGATGGTGTACATGAAACTATGTTCCCTAGGCAGACTGCTTATCAACTATTAAGTTAAAGGCGGCATTCGATCACAAAAAGGTTATCGTGCTATCACGGTATGGATGTTGGGAACATGCTCCCCACCAAAATTTGAACCGCCATAATTAGCTCTAAGTTCGAAAAAAGACGGTCTTCTTTAGCTAATGTACGAATGCATACATCGAAAATTCTGTCAAAACGTGATAAATGAAGCTATTTCTTAGAGCTCATTCTGTTTCAACATGTCTCATTGAGTTCAACTCGTATAATATAGCTGAATTAAACCGCTTTTTTGGAAGTTAGCACTAACATTTTCGAGTGTTGCTGTGTAGGAAGGTAAAGGAGGCTCCACCTGACATCCCTACCATAATAGCTCAATAACGTTTTTGAGGTCGAATGCTGCCTTCAACTGCTTCAATTTTCATCTCCATTCGCTCTCTATCAAGGCTATCACAGCCAAGAAATGTACGTTTTCATTGTTTCCGGCCTGCTCATTGTTACTTTTTTTTACCCGAAGGGCGTCAACTTTTTGAAGTTTTTTTTTCGATTTCATAATGATAGGTTCGTGACTCACATTTCGCGCAGAAATACGAACATCTTTATTTTCCACGTACGCTGCCTTTATGCACAAGTGCAATGCATCAGGCTCAAACCACTTTTCGAACGGAATGCAGCAAACGCTGAGATCACATTTGCCCAGATTTTTGCATCAAAAGCTGGTAACTCTGCGAAGAGCGATCTAATAGCTGTAAAATTTTGATGTAAGCCTCAACTTTGCGCTGCTGCAGTGGTGAGCAGTTCCGCCACTTTAGACATAGAACTTAGCCTTGGAAGTATGAATCATATTTGAACCCCAGAATATCAGGAAGAAAATTTTTACTTAGTCGAGCACTGGGTAGTAGACTACAAAAGAATAACGAAAATAGGATGTTTGCAGAAAAAAAAACTTGGCAGAATTTTAAGGGTGGTCAGAAAGCACCCACTTTTAACCATCTGCAAGAACTGTTTCGTCCTTTTCCCATGTTTTTGCCACAGTTAATTTGTGTTCATATATGTAAGAAGCGTTCCATTTCTCTAATCCTGAACAAAAGTGGCATTGCCGATTTGTTGAAAATTCTTGAAACACTGTTGATCTAACGAGTGGTAGTACTATTGTAATAGAATTGTAAGGCGGCTGCTCTCGACATCCTTATATAATAATTAGATAACCATTTTAGAGGGGCGAGGAGCAAAGACTACCGTTAAGGCGCATTTCAGCAGTAATACTTATCCAAATCGGCACTGCTACTATTTTTTTCATTCTACCTCTACTTTGGAGAATTTTGTGGCATGAAGTTTTGACATGGTAAATACGTACTCAAAACTGCTTAAAAAATTAATGCAAGTGGAAAAGCTACAGCTCTTATTATGGTACACAATGCACACTTTCCGAAGTATGCCAAAATTTAGAGTCATTCGGTTATTTTCTTTTTAAAAATCCCATTTCAAAGGCAAGGCAGTGAATATAGCCGTTGGTGGTGTTGTAGTATTCTTCAAGATATCATTACTTATAATAATGGGGATGTGTGCCTATCTGTGTTTGTGTGTATGTGTGTATATGTATGTGTGTATGTATGTGCGTCTATGTGTGGTGTGTGTGTGTCTCGGGCTGTGACGAAATTCATTTATTCTGCGTAGAAAGACCGTACAGCGGTGAAATTTGTGTCATAGGTGTGTCATAGGCTGCCGCAACTATAGTGAATGCTGCGGAATGTGGCGCCTCTATACGCCAAGTTATGTGCCACCGAGCGGCGTCGAGACTAAGTTTTGGGACTGTTTTTGTTCTTGAAAAGCGCAGATTTGCCTCTGAATGGAACCTACACATCCGAAATTTCTAACATAGGTGAGACACATATTCTTTCACATATATGCAGCGTCTCCGCACTCTAGCTCAAATGCGCGTCAAGTTATGTGACGCCAAATAAAGATAGCTGCGAAAGGAGGGTAGCGTGGGTCCTTGAAATTTGACGTTAAAGAATGCGCAAAGAGACGAAATTAGTTCCGTAGATGAGATATAATCTGTGACAAATAAATGCTGTGTATCCTTTTATAGGCGCTTTTGTACGCGGAGTTTTGCGGCGTTGAGCGGCCACAGATTGGGACGCCAGGGTGGGCGAAGCACACGTCCTATACAAGTAACCTCGAATGGCAAAAGTTTCACCATGTATGAGAAAATGGCAGTGAAGGATATACTCGACGTGTCTACACAGCAGCGCATGTATGCGCCAGATTGCACGGCGTTGAGTATTTGCTACATTTAACCTTTCAATCGTCCGCGATTGCAGTAACCTCAGGCGACGGCGATACTGGCGACTGTTTTGTATGTACTATGAAGAAGGCAGGTAGCGCTGTCAGGTAGCTCTATATCGATGAGCAGAATACAGAAGTGGTTCATATACGAGTGTGCGAAAAGTCCTGACCGACGTGCAAAAAGCCGGGACCAATGTGCAGAGGTGAGGAGCGGAGCGCAGGAGGTCAGGATCGATGTGTAGGAGGTGGGCACTGATGTGCAGGTGGGGACCGATGTGCAGGATGTCGCTACCGATGTGCAGGAGGTGGGGACCGGAGCGCAGGAGGTCAGGGCCGATGTGCATGAGGATGCGCAGGAGACCGATGTATAAGAGGTCTGCACCGGTGTGCATGAAGTCGGGATCGAGGGCAGGTGTTGGGAGCGATGCGCGCGGTCGAAATCAATGTGCAGAAGGTTGGAACCCAAATCGGTACCATTGTGCAGGGTGCCTCTACCAGTGCACAGGAGGCGTCAGCAGTACTGGACAAGAGACTTGAGCGCCTATGATGCATCAGTCAATGACGAATCGAAAAAATTAGTAAGAAATTCGATTGAAAATACTGCCCCATGCCACCACAATCAGTAAATTATCGACTTATTGATCGGTTATTGGTCGGACAGATAGCAGGTGAGGTGGAGCAATAACGTATGTGTTAGTGGGAAGTAACATGGTGCGAGCGAAGCGAGCACTCCAGCAAGTCTGGAAGCCCGGCTAATTGTAAGCCAGGCGGACAGACATGTTTTCTATAAAAGCACTAGTGGCCATGTTTTCTTAGCAAGCCTGAGCAGAGATATAAGACTGGAAATTGGGCTTTGTTTCGAGCGCATATCAGTGGTAGCTGACAAGTGGTGGTTGAAGCAAGATGGTCGTGATTCTGTCAGCTGTTCAGGAACACAGCATAGTTGCGAACAAGGGCAGCGTGGATGCCTGAGGATCCATGTGAACGCTACCTTCTAATATATTAACTGAGGTTTTTTATTTTACCGTCGTGTATATAACGGTGGCCGAGCCTCGATAGTTCTTTTTAATGGGGTCACACTCTCCAGCGCACCGTCAAGAGTGTGGACGGCCCGTGCGGAGTGGCACCGTCTGGCCCACGCGTCTTCCGGCATGTGCACCATCAGGAGTGCGCACGCTCCGTCTGCCGCGGCGCCGTTCGGCGTTTGTGCTGTCAAACGTGGACGTCGTCCGTCCGGCGTGGCGCAGTTCGGGGTATGCGTCGTACGGCATGTGCGCATTCCGGTGTGTGTACCCATCCTATAATACTCGGAGAGTCGAGACAGTAGAAACAATAAATGCAAAACAGAACGGCGAAGCGGTTCAAACAAGCGGAGCAGGACCGCGGAGCGTCAGGATATGCTCGTAAACACTCGGAAAACTACAAAATTTCACGATTTTGTGGTACGCGAGCAGCCTGCTTTTTCACCACACTTTTCGGTTTTCAGAGTCTAAAATTTTGTGGAAAAAAGCTGGGCAGCCGAAACAATTCTCATGCCTTTTGCAGTTCATTCTCCCTTAAAGACAGTGCACCACGAAATCTGAACTTCTGCATTTTTGGTACCTCTCGTCCAGTGGCGGTCGCAGAAATTTTTTTCGGGAGGGAGGGGGGGGGTGCCCTCCC